>JAMKQA010063915.1:0-10390 GCA_024699735.1 Posidonia australis | reverse complement strand
ATGTTTATGGTTTTCCTCGTCTTCCATAATAGACTAGGTGGTGACTCCTGCATTTTGCATTTTATTTTATTTTTCCGTCGTGATTTTGCCGACCTTTCACATTTTCTTTGCGATCTCTCCGCCGACATGGTTACAGAATGGCATACCGAAAATAGGTCGGTCGACCAAAAATTCCTGATTCGGTACTGTAGACACCTCGATTTTGAGGTGGCTCATAGGTAAACTCTCCAGATGTTGCTTTGAATGCGGGAAGCTCAACCACTTTTGAATCCTACTCAACCTTTTAACTAGCCAGAGATCATTGCATAAACTGACCACAAGCCTATTGCAAGCCCGTGGCCCAATTGGCAATTCAGATAGCTAGTGGAGAGCACAAATGTGGAGCACTTGTTTGGAGCACCAAGCAGGAGCACTATAGTGGCACACCTAGCTGGAGCACCAAGGTGGCACACCTATTTGGAGCACCATCCTAGCGCACCAAGTTGGCGCACAACCACTTTTCAGAGTACTGGTTGCTGGCTTTCCATCTCCCGTGTTTGTAACCCTCGCCAGCGGATATTCCCTGCGAATCTACGCCAGACTCTTCATTTGCGAGGCTGTCTGCATCCCATGGGAGTTACCCTTATGGAGCTCTATAAAAGGACCCCCATTGGTAACCATTTGGCACACTTGGTTAATCTTGAGCAAGCTATCCACTTACACCAGCAAGTCTCTCTCGTTTTCTTGAGAATATCTTGGTCTTCTAGAGCATCTCTAGCCTCCCCAAAGCAACAAGGAAGTATTATCTTGAGTTTTCTAAGAAGGAACACCTTGGGCAAGGTAGGTTCATCTTCCTTCTTTTATTTATAAAGCATGTCATAAACTTCATAGATAATCTAATTTTATGCTGCAGATTTGTCTTTCATCTCTGTTTCTTTCACATAGAGAATCATGATTCATGCACTCGTATGCTAGGAAATCAATAGCCAATAATATGCCTTTTATGCGTTTACCATTTGCATAAGATTATTGACCTTATTAACTTATACATATTCTTTAGAATCCTAAGCATGTATGCAGTCATCAACCTATGATTTGGCATGATTTGAAACTAGTGATAAAAGACTTTCATTTGTTTGTATCTCATCATGTTCCTGTCTCTTATTATCTGTATAACTGATCTAGGTTGAAGAAAAAATCATGGATCTCTGAAATCTGGACCAGATTCTGAATCAGACTGTAGTCTGATTTAGGGTTTCTGGGGAGAACCATTCCGGCACACCAAAGTGGCGCACCTTACCAGAGCACCATTCTGACACACCACTCTAGTGCACCAGCCTGGTCAGAGAGTAAATCACCCTGTTTGCATCATGGTCTGCATGGTTCCCCGGATGCTTTTGACTCTGATTGTCCTGGTGTTGATTCTCTGGTATTACATGTCTTTGCATGCATGTTTTCAGCTTAAGGTGATGCTACTTTTAAGACTTTTGCACTTTGCATGTTTGGCTCATCACTGAAATCTGGTAGGCTGATTGCCCCATGGACTCCTATATGGAGATTCTTATGCATCAGTCCATGATCCAGATAGTATGGCTGATTCTTGTTTTAGCATAAAAAGGGTGTGATCTTGTGCAAGGCATATCGCCTTTGAGTACAAAATCCATGTTATCGTTTCATGCTTGGATTTTCATAGATATTTAAGTTGCATTTTTGAGTTTGCAAGGACTTTGCATTGTATGATATTCTGGAATCCATCATATTACATGACATTGCACTGCATGGCATTCTGATCTTTCCCTGGCACATTTTCCTTTCCCTGGCACATTTTCCTTTCCCTGACACATTTTCCTGCACCAAGTAGAGCACATAGGTGGCGTACCAGACTGGAGCACCAATCTAGCGCACCACACAGGCGCAACAGCCTGTTTTCTGTTGTATACAGTAGTTTTTTGGCATGGTATTTAGCATGATTCTCGGTTTGCTTTGCCTTTGGTTTTCTTTGGGTGTCTTCCTGGATATATCAGGATGACTCCAGTCTGTTTTCATCCACATTTGTGCATGATAGCATAGGTTTTGCATATAACAAAGCGAGGACGTTAGCCACCCGATATTGTTGCATTCGTGATTATATCCGTGCAATATCCTTGCACCGGTGTTTGATCCACCACTCAGGTGACCTTTCTGGGTAGTAGGACACATCCTACAGTCCCTCTACCCATGTTTAGCATAAGGCACCACTTTCATGTAGCATTGCTTGGCATATCGCCCTTGGGCGTACAGAAACAGGCTGAAAAACTAACATTTCATATAAGTAATCGAAAACCCATGAAAGATCGATTTTTTGGGTGCACGGGGGTGCCTCATACCTTCCCCGCGCGTAACAGGGATCTTTGCCCATTTTATGATTCATGATTGACATTTTCCATTGGTTTTATTGCATAGTTTTAATGTTTTAAAATGGTTTTCCTCGTCTCCCATTTTTAAAAAGACTAGGTGGCAACTCCTGCATTTTTACCATTATTTTTATCGTATTTGTCGTGACTTTGCCGACCCTCGTGCATTTGGCCTTTCATGCCAAGCTCGAGGCTGTCGTGGCATGGTTACAGGTAGTCCACCGATGTGTTTTGGTCGACCAAACCTGTACTAGGAGGACCAAAATTAACAAAAAAATGACATACCAAAATGATTCGGTATGCCGAGTAGAAAACAACCCTCAACCACAAACCTGTGAAATCATCCAAAATGGGACTAATAGGCAGATCCTCCAAATAAGCACCATAAAATCCAATTAAAATATATATTGTAGACTCTTGAGTCTACTACAAAACCACATAATCAAAACCAAAATCCATTCACCACAGTTCATGCAACAAAATCGCAAATCCAAAAGGGTCAAAAGGATCCAAAACTCAACCACCGTCATAAATGGCCATAAATACTAACATAAATCACCATAAATTCACAATAAATTTTAGGAATGTAAATTTACCTAGATTTCATATATTAATATTATTTTATACCATTTTCATGCTCTCTACAACATGAGGGTGAGGTGAGTACTTGAAAATGCACTATGGCGACCTAACTCCGATCTCCAGCCAACCCCACACCATTGGCCAGCTCACAAGCCCTCTGAAGCCTCACACAACCTCCAAGAGACCTCGTCACATGCCATTGCACCACTGCAAGCCGTCGCCGACCTCTACTCCAACACGACACCACCGACAAATGAGAACAAGGGAAGGAGAGAACGAGTGAGGGAGAGAGAGAGAGAGAAAGACAAAGACAGGGAAGAAGAATAGTGAGTGGGTGGGGAGAAATGGGAGTGGGAGGGGAAGGAGTGAGGTGGAGGAGATTGTCACGATCGTGAGGAAGAGGAGGGAAGGAGGAGACGTGAGGAGGAAGGAGAAGAAAGAGGATGTGGTGGGTTCATTGCATGGCTTGCGTCCTTTAAATAGCCACGCCACTGAAAAAGTACACACGTAGTCAACCAAACATCCACGCACGCCCGCAACTACTAGCATAACTACAAACTACAACCATCCACCGACCCACCCACACACAGGCCCACACATAGACCCACACAAGCACAGTGCCAACCACGCATAGTGTCAATGACATGGGGACAAGCACAGAAATATACAAACTGGTCTATAATGTTCAAGTCCAAAATCACAAAATCACACAAATGGACGTCAGAACAGTAACACCCATCTAGAAATAAATTCATTAAAATTATAAATAATTACAAAATAAATTTACAGGTGTTACATCACAAGAGTCCCAAAAAGTCCACCATCTAGGCCCCTCAAATAGTGATGCTTAATCCAACGATGGTCTTTAAAAATCAACAATACCAACAACTAAAATCACCAATTGTTTTGGTTTCAATGGTAACTTGTTAATTGTAAATAACGTAAGTGTTATGTGGTTGACTAACATTTTTTTGGGAAGACAAACCTTTATATCTTTTTCTATTTATGTTGCGATAATAATTAAACACTCGGATCTTCAATGTCTTATCTATCTATACTATATTACTAATTGTCATTTTTTGTTGAAAGAAGAGTTATACCTCTTGACACTTCATCATTTATATTACTAATACCAATCCATTTATCACAATCTTTATTTTTATATAAGAAAAAGATGTCCACTTGAATGACAATAAATGAATAGATTTACACTTATAATATGGAATTCCAATTACTCACCCATTTTACTACTTTTTAATATAATTTATATAGGATAATTTTAATATCTTTCTAAATGCCAAAGGACATAAGAGGTGAGACGATTTTAATTACCTTGTACATAGACTAATCTCATTTTTACTGTAAAAAAAATACATTATGATATATCGTTACTCATCTAAAAGGAAGAATTTACCTTTTATATAAATGTTAATCTTATAATTTGACTTGTGTTTTTGGTAAATAGCTTAAGATAAGTTGTTTTTGCTTAAATATATGAACAATATTACTAATTGTCATTTTTTATTGAAAGAAGAATTATACTACTTAGCACTTCATCAATAAAACTACTAATACAAACTTATTTATTACAAATCTTTATTTTCATATAAGAAAAAGATTGTCTACTACAAATTAATATAATTAGTGATCAAATAAATAATAACATATCATCTAATTAACAATTAAATGAATAAATTTAGTCTTTTAACATGGAATTATACTTTAATTAAACTCATCCAATTTACTACTTTTTAATATCATTTATGTCAGACAATTTTAGTGTCTTTTTCTATGACAAAGCACATAAAATATAGGACGATTTAATTATCTTCTATATGGATTAATATCATTTTTATTGTAAAGAAAAACACCTTATAATACCTCTCCACTAATCTGAAAGGAAGAGTTTGCCTTTTATAGATGTTAATCATAGGTTTTACTTAGAAATTTAAACTTGTCAACTGTAATTTAGTAAATTATTAAATTATTATCTCATCAAACATTCCACTATATTAAAATACTATTTACACTACACAGGTAACAAATTTAATCAATTTAAATACTACCCTTAAAATTTTATTAAATTTAATTATGCATACAAACTTATTAATGAACACTATGTTAATTATTAGGGAAGATAATTTCTTTTGTCTTCTTTTTGTCTTTCTTACCTTTCTTATATTTTATTCCATAGTTTTTCCATTTCCAACATTCATTTCTTCCTTAAACAATATAAGTTCTTTTTACTTAAGTATATCAATAAATGATGATAATTTTTTTATTAAATGAGAATAATTATAATCAAGTATTGATGAAAGAAAAGTTAAGCAACATATGATATTTAAAAAAGAAACATAAATAATAAACGTAATCTCTCAAATGCCTTGTTATACATTATTGAAATAAAAATTAATCAATTTTTAAGATCAAAATTTAAATATAAAGTTAAATTAATTTATTTTTTATCTTTTACAATCTGTGCATCACACTTGCTAGGTTACTAGTAACAACTATAAAGTAGACTTTCTTTTGTTTTTTTCGAAAGTGTAGAATTTCAAAATATGTATATTAAGAACAAGTAAAAAATGTTTCATTTTAAGTTATAATTTATTATTTTTTAATGTATTATTATAAAATTATATTGTGAAAATCATTTATTTCCTTCCTTTTGTTTTGCTTACTGATAAAAATAAAAAAATACAACGTTATTCTGAAATAGGAAATTACAACTTTTATTTGTAGAAATAATAATATAAATTAATTTTAAAAAAAAAGAAAAAACAAAATATAGGAAAATATTATAAAAATACATCAATGTTTTCGGAAATGTCATTAGTGTTTTAGAATAATTTACAATATTGTTATTATATTTAAAAAAATACAATAATGTTTCTATTTGTAATAAAAATGCAATATTTTTTAATATAACAATGAATTTAATATAATAATAAAAACAACATTAGGTTTTAATACACATTTTTTATATAATGAGAAATACAATGTTAATATTTTTATGATAATAATACAACATTAATATTTTTATGGATATTTTTTTTATTTTGTATAGAACCATAAGTTGCAAATTAAAACCCATGAGTTTCTTTCTTATAAGTACAAAGAAGCATAAAGTGAAAAATTGGACAAACAGTCATTTGGCTTTTTCTACAGAACACATTATTCAACGGAGAAGTAGCAGGTTCTACTTAAAAATGTAACTCTGAAAGGGTCACCACTACTGATTTGCATCACACACGTTGGATATGTAAAATACGAATCCAACGGCTGACTTTTGAGGACTGCATGATAAGACCCATAAGCACCGACCAAAATAGATAAGTACTCAATTGTAACATAGGTTGCATCTTTATTGTTATACCACAAAATTGATGTTTAATACAAATAAATACGGAAACCAAGTGAAATCTGCTACCATTAACTAAAGCACGATGCTCTGAAATTTGTGCTTGATCAAGCACAAATCCAACATGTGTGATGCAAGAAAATTGAAGTTCAAGAAATAAATTTAGAACAATTGAATATTGCAAATCACCCTCTGGTTGATTTGGAGGGAGAGAAATAACAGAATTTTTCGAGATAAATGCAAATCACCTGAAGAAGTTTTTTCTGATATCTTATTCTTAATGTCATTTTGGGTTAATAATCTCGTTTCAAGTTTTGAAAAAGAGGATATGCAGTACTTTGTTGCAGCCATGACTCAACAGCTTGAGGCATCTCCTTCTCTTCCTTCCCCTCTTGCACCACCAGGAGAGGCTGCCCAGGAAAATTTGCTGCAATGAGCAGTTGTGCAGATCCTTCAGTTCGACTCTATTTTTTGACTTTATACTTGTCTATACCATTTTTGACTTATTTTGGACATTTGATAGGAAAGTTGGAACATACTATACCATTTTGATTCATTTTTGGTGGCCTCTGTACCCATAGCGATGTAATACTTATTGGAACTTTGTATTTCTTATCTGACATTAAGGCCAAAGAAATATACCTATCTCAACTTTTAACAAAAAAAACAATTGAATATTGCAAAGGAATCAATGGACCTTTTGTTGTTATTGTATTTTGTCCGATCATAATCATAACAAGCAAAAAAACCCTCAAACGATGTGTGTAGGAAGAAAAAAATTGAGATCGTAGAATTTTTTTTATAATGATCAAAATATGTATTTATTTGGTATGAAAAAACATTTAACTAAGGAATTGTGGAACAAAAAGGATAATATTATAAATGACAAATTTTGATGCTTTATTGCTTTTAAAATATGTCATCTCTTTCTCTTTCCTAAACAAACAATATATAATAGATGAGATAAAAAAAATGGAATAAACTCAAAAAATTAAATGAGAAAATATGCAAAAAAGAAATTCTAATCCCACGTTGCATTTAGCATCTATCATATATACTCTTGACTTTAGTAGAAACTCTTGACTTTATTTTGAGTACTTATGAAGACATCGCTCATGGTCTAAGGAGATATCACTACATTTTTTCCTGATAAGTTTGAATTTATGAATGCATGAGAATATTCAAATTTCCATGTGTCAATGGTGCTTCTATTGCAAGACTTCGTAAAAGTTTAGTGGTTATTTAGTATCCTTTTTTTGATATGAAATGTGATAAAAAAAACATGATAAATACCAATTCTCGCCCTTACTTTATTTTCAATTAATTGGATAAATCAATTAGTAGATAAATAACATTACTGTGTGAGATTCAACAATGGCTATTTCTTCACTTTACTTAGGGATAAAATTTAAACTTTAATAACCCACATGAACAAGAAACAAAAAAAAAATGTAGTTATTCATTGAAATCAACAAAATAACTATATAATAGAAAATAAAATAGATAAACCCCACATAACGGATTAAAATGTTTGTTGAATAAATAAATGAGTCCCACATAATAAGATTGAAATTAAAAGAATTGTTGGAATAAAATACCCCACATAATTGGATTAAAAAATTAGGATAAACTCAAAAAAAAATGAGAAAAAGGCAAAAAAGAATTCTAATCCCTTATTGCCTTTAGCATGTAATATCTCTTTTTCTTTACTAAACAAATAGTAAATAGTAGACATATAGTAAATATAGTAGTTAGATACTAACTAGATCGATAGATCAACGTTCAAGGCAACAATAGTTGAAGAGGATGATTTTGTGAAGAATAAATTTCGCTGAATTGTAGATTTCAAATATTTGAAAATGTTTTCAACGTTGTCCAATGTAAAGACACATCTTATTGATAGAAAATGTTTTATCAGGTCTTGTCATTTCAAGGTATTATAGTTCAATTAGTATATATTTGTAAAGTAAAGAATCAAGTATAGGAATTCCATAAGTTTTAGATAAGGCTTTGTTTGAGTTCACATGTGCTCTTAATTATTAGCCCAATCATTACATTCTAGCTTTGATCATCAACACAACAATTTATTTTTGTTGAGAGAGGAATGAGAATGATCTAGTGAATACCAATTAAGAAAAATAAGTCTCCTAAAGTCGTCCATTGGAAAGACATAACTCGGATTGGATATAACACTTTTTACACAAGATTGTTGTATTTGTCGGTCATCAAGATGTCTTTTACGTAGATAAGCATGAAGAGATAATGTATTTCCTTGCTTCAAGATGAAGAGGCAACTATATGTTTATAGATGAATTAAACCACAATCAATTAGAAAAGAATTTGTTCCCCAGAACATCCTAGTAGGAGTCTGTTTGAAGCCATGTAAAGATTTATGAAGCTTTCATACATGAATGGATATTTCTTTATTAATGGAGCCATCATGAAACCTCTACCTCCAAAGTGCCATGAGAAAAGCATTTTGGATATCCAGTCTCACAACCCACTCTTTATTAATAACAATAATAATACTTGAGACAAGTCTTACTTTGTATCTTTGTAAAGAGTCGTTAGCTCTACTTTTGATTATGAACAATGAATACAACCAACGATATTCATGTTTGACATTTTCATCGATGATTGGCATTCATTGGCCAAGTTTTGTTTCATCCACGATAGCAAGTTGGAGTCCTAGTTGTAAGTTGTAGCCCTGCTCGAGGAACCTAAGGCAATGGATGAAGAATAACATATAATGGAAATTTCTTGATTATATCATTTATGGATTTAGTTAGCATTTGATAAGACAATGTTAACGATGAAGACGAAATGTGAATGTTGGACCGAGACTCGGGAGCTCCCAAAATGCTCGTTGAGAGAGCGAGGACCATTGGAAGATGATTCGTAATGCAAAGAAGACATGGGAGACTTGGGAGGAGGTAAAAGAGCGTTAAAGGGATATGGTCAATTCTAAAAGAAAGAAAAAATAGGATTGGTAAGGATGACAAAAGTAGAGGCTTGCTTAAAAAGAAACATTTTCATCACACTAGGAAGATCAAGTACGTGCATTGTGCTAATTGAAAGTAAAAAATAGAATAAAATAAAATAAATTTTGATTATAAAAAAAAAGAATGATAGCTATTAAAAAAATACCTTGTAGATTGTCAAAAGATTGTTATTTTTAAATATTATTTTACATTTAAAAGTTTTACTTATAGATACATCGATACAATTAATTATAATGACTTTTAGCAGACATTCAAAACCCAAGTGACAAATAAGATTAATGAAATAACATCATTTGATTTGATAAAAATGAAAAGAGTGTTACAAGTTTGATCATATATCATACTTTCAATACATACTCAAGTCATGTGACATTCATTTAAAATCATTAAATACAAAACTATTGTTTTCTAAATGAATATAAATAAAAGGTAAGTCAAACATGTGAAATAGATCATTAGAATAATAATCAAGTATTACAATTTATGATATAGATGCATAATATTATAAGATATATTTAAAAATTAGTTTAGATGTAACACACGTAAATTCATTTTTGTAATTATTTACATTTTAATGAATTTATTCCTAGACGGATTTTACTGTTCCAAGGCATGTTTGTGTGTTTTTGTGATTTTGGACTTGGACCTTGTGGACCGGCTTCTATTTGTGTGTTCTTGTGCATGTAGCACTGTGTTTGTGGGCTCGTGTGTGGATCCATGTGGGGTTCGCATTTGTGGGCCAGTTGGTGAGGCTTGCAGTTGACCTTGTGTTGGGAGCAACTGGTTGAGGTATGTGGTTCTGCTGGTTGTTGCAGGCATGCATGGATGTCTGGTAGGTCGCGTGCTTACCTTCCTAGTGGTGTGGCTACTTAAGGACGTGCGCCATGCAACGGACCCGCCACACCCTCCTCCTCCTTCCTCCTCACATTTCCTCCTCCCCTCCTCTTCCTTACAACCATTGGCGTCCTTCCCCCCCGCACCGGGGGGGGGGGGGGGGGGGGGGGGGGGGGGGGGGGGGGGGGGGGGGGGGGGGGGGGGGGGGGGGGGGGGGGGGGGGGGGGGGGGGGGGGGGG
>JAMKQA010063899.1:0-10219 GCA_024699735.1 Posidonia australis | reverse complement strand
CTAATGGTCTTGTGTGGACCTAATGGGCTTGTGTGGGCCTAGGGTTCTATGGAGTTAGGGTTTAGGAGTGGTGGTTGCAACCAGAGCATCTTCTAGAGAAGCCTGCCGTCGAGTGACTGCAAAATCGGGGTGTCTACAGCGGCATTCCAGGCAATTCCTTTGGAAAAACATCAGGATATTCCCTCACCACCGGCAAGTCCTGAATCTTGACCACAGGCGAAGTAGAAACTGTCACACAGGCCAAATAGCCCACGCTACCTCTCGCGAGATGATGATAGGCCTTGAGAGCAGAAATCACTTTCCTGGGCTCACCCCCTGTACCATACACCAGCCTTGGCCTGGGCACTCTGTCAAAACTCTCCTCTTGGCACAATCTATCACGGCCGAATGCTGCGCCAGCCAATCCATTCCCAGGATAACATCATAATCCTGCATGCCCATCAGGATCAAGCTGACTTGAAAATTCCTGTCCCCCAGCTAAATATCAGCTAGTCTCAAATATCTCCACTCTAGACTATGTTCTCCCAATGGAGTGACTACATCTAGGTGGAATGCCAACCTGGTTGGCCTAGTCCCGATCTTAGAAGCAAATGACTTAGAGACAAAAGAAAATGAACTCCCAGAGTCGAATATGACTCGGGCCATCTGGTCAGCCACAAGGAAAGATCCTATAATCAACACACCATAACCATAATCATAACAAGAAATAGTGTCAAGTTCACATTGGATCTATTATTACAAGACAGGACTTATCAAATACAGCCATGCTAGTTCTCACCTTCTACCACATCTCTAGATGGACCAGCATCTGGGGCAACAATGGAGAACACTCTCCCCTTGGTAGGCTGACATGGCGCGTCTCCTGCTGGCTTCGGCTGACTGGGACAGTCCTTCTGGTAATGGCTGGACTTCCCACAGTTGTAGCAAACTACACTGTCTAAATTCATCTTCCTGTGCCAACACTGTGCTGCTACATGCCCCTTCTTGCCACAGACTTGGCATGGTCCCATCTGCGAGCCGCTGCTGAATCCTGCATGGCTGAAACCCATACTTTGTTCTCTACCAGATGTAGGCCATTGCTTCCGCTTCTTCCTAGAGCTGCCAGAACTCCCAGAACATGGCGCTCCCGTCACTAACGGTTGAGAAACAGAGGGTCAAGAAACAGAAGGTTGAGAGACAGTCTTTCTCCCCTTTTTCTTCTTGGGGTACTCCTCCTGGGACAGCCTACGATCATCCTCATAGTGGCTTGCAAGCTCAATAGCATCTGCTAGGTTCTGGCATCTGAAACCAATAACTCTAGATCTCAGCACACGGTTCAGCCCTTCCACAAACCTCTTGGCTTTATTCTTCTCAGAAATTACAGAGTGAGAGAACTGCTCTAGCCGAAGGAAGGACGACTCATACTCAGCCATAGACAGGCTACCCTGCTTCAGGTTCCTGAATTCTTTGTCCAGCTTATCCCTCTCATGCTCAAGGAAAAACCTCTCATAGAATACCTCTCGAAACTCTTCCCAAGAGATCATTAGCAAGTCTGCATTAGGAAATTTGGTGCGGCGCACTGTCCTCCACCACTAATTTGTAGCACCCTTAAGCTGAAATGTCGCGATCCGGGCCCACTTCTCTGCTGGACACTCAATCCCCTCGAGGATCTTCTCCACCTCCAGGAACCAAGCCTCACACTCCTCTAGAGTGTCGTGCCCATCAAAAGTCTGCACGCCAAGCTGGTGGAACTACTTGATCCACGGGCCTCCCTTCGCCTCATCCTTACTACTGCTACCAAAGGACTAGGCGAAGCCCCACATCATCTCGCCAAATTCTCATCTCATCCCCCTCCATGCACTACCCTCTCCTGTCTTGGAGTCGGGTACAGGGGTCTTGCCACGACTGCGGCCTCGACGAGACATCTTCCTACCAGTACCACAAAACACAACAAAAAATTCAGGTGCACAACTCTATTGTGCAGTCCTAGGGAGCCACTAGACTGGACATTATCAATCCAGAGCACTAGGTGTAACCTTAGCTCTGATACTACTTTGTAATGCCCCAATCCTGGGCACGCTACTAAATCTCAGTATCATAAGCATAATTACACTAATTACAGAAGCAGTAAATTACTGTAACTAAGGCTCACCTTCAGGATCTCAATGTGTGGCTAGAACCTCCGACTCCTGCACCGGAACTCGACTGTACCAAACAGCACCTGAAAACCAAACAAGCACGTGTGAGTGACACCTAAGTCACCCAGTACGTGCCCCAAACACACAAACACAATTCTTTGCAAAACTATTAAAAATCACCTTTTTAACTTTCAAAGGTTGGTTTTCTTTTGGAAATCCTCTTCTTTCTTTTTTTTGAAACCACTTGGGAATTTAATCCCAAATTCATACTCTTTTCAAAAGCCATGTTTCTTTTCTTTTCTCAAAACATTTGGAAACTTATTCCAAAACCACATTCTCTCTCAGAAACACACCTTCGCATTTTCTTTTAAAACCTTTGGAATTCATTTTCCAAAACATGCTCTTTTTCAATACTTGAGATTTCTTCCCAAAATCACACTTTCAAATTCACATTTCTGACCAGATCTAGCCAAAAACACAATGCCTCGCAGGACTCAAAACCGAAATCATAAATACTAGCTAGTAACTGGTTAAAACATCATCGTTATTTCACTCTAGGATTTTAGGACCATTCATTAGTCCAATCCTGGTCAAGCCACATTTCCTTACATTTTATATTTCCACTTTTCTTTACTGATGCTACCTTGATCAGGCATAACCAGACACACAAGCAGTAGGCGAGGACATCATTTCCCCTACCACCCTGCACTGCTGCGGTGAAATTCCCCGTGTGGGATGCCACCATCCCAGCCAATCGGCCTCAATTTTTTTTCATATATGCTTGGGAATACATCTTTGTCAAATGCCCCATCGGTGACCCGAACAATTAGGTCCAATGACCTAGGCTCAGCCTACACCGTCGGTGACCCGAACAACTAGGTTCAATAACCTAGGCTCAGCCTACATCGTCACGAGCTCGATTACCCGAATAACTAGGTACCATGACCCAGGCTTAGCCTACACTATCTCAAGCTTGGCAACAACAGTCGTGTCTGGCAACTGGTTTCATTAGAGCCTCATACTCTTACCATGTTGTCGACACCAACCCCCGTGGTTCCTTAACACATTATTAGTGTTTTATTTTTAAAACTCTTTAAACTTGTCTTTTCCAAAACCATTTCCATTTCATTCATTTCGTTGTAGGAATCTGTCTCCAAGAAACACTTGACCCTCCATTGGGGTCCCAACACATCTCATGAAAACCATGCTTAAAATCATAAAGTGGGTATCATGCCCAAAAACCACACATAATCAGCCATTTGTTCATTTCTAGGGTCTAAAATCCTAAAGCATGCCCAAATCTACTTATTTGGGTTCCACATTCCTCCATGTCACTTAGATGGGAAAAAGATCATTGACACATGCTTAATGTCCATTAAAAACCTTTTATTTCCTTCATTTTTGTCCAGGGGTGAAATCAGTAGACCGAATTCAAATTCGGTATACTGAAAGTTACTGATTCGGTGTACTGAATGCGTTCAGTATGCCAAAACCCCCTGTTTCAGTCGATCGAGAGATTTCGGTCTGCCGAAACTTGGGATCCTGGCACAATCTGTCAGGATTTTGGCATACCGAATTTCCCGTAGATAGGGCACACCCCTGTTTTGGTCGATGAAAATCGCCCAAAGTGGGAGCCTCAATCGGACCCACCAAACACACATCACAATTTACCATTAAATCATGGGGTGTAGACCCTCGAGTCTACTTCAAAACCCCTCAAACCATTTCTCAATCCATTAACTATGTAATTCATACGAAAATCACAAAAGGGAAGAGCTCAGTTAAACCTACTGTAGCTTACATCCCACAAATCCATACGAGTCCACCACAATCCATCCTAACCTCATGATTTCTACATGTTCATGCTATTTATCACATTTCCATCCATTCTATGATTTTTCTACGATTTTACATGCATTTTATCTCAATTTCACACATTTAACATAATCTACTGAGAGCATGTAGATGAGCAAGAAGAAGGGCCACGTACCTTGAGTGGCACACCGGCAATCTTCCTCACTCTTTGGCGAGTCTCTTCTCGCCCCGGCGAAGCCTCCTCCACCAACGATCTACACCAACCACCTCCTCCTCAGTCGCGCGCTGCCTGCTCTCTCTCCTACTCCTTTACTTTCTCGCCACTCTCCTCCTTTACCCACTCCTACCTCCCTCTCTTTATCTCTACCTCGTCCCGCATGGCGCCGACCATCCATCCCGTTGGAGGAGACGGGGAGGCACGAGCCTCCATCGCTGGTGTCACGGGTGTGGAAGAAGAGGAACAAGAAGACGGGGAAGGGGGTGGAAGGGTATGGCTCGTGAGAGAGAGGAAAAAAAGGAAGGAGAAAAAGAAGGAAAGAAAAGGAAGAAAATACGGGCACACAAACCGAGGCAACTGTGCATCCTTTAACTGGACTCCACATTAGTTCCAAATCACAAACAGGTGCACAGAAAGCCAACCACAAGCTTACACATCCAAGAAACAACAGATTATCTATTAATAAACCATTTATACAATATTGCAATTAATTACATGGTTTACAAGTAAAAATGGATAATCAGGCCTAGATGTCACACCGAGTGCTCACAGCGACAGTAGGAGTATCATACCTCCCCGTCATGCCACAAGACACCTTAACTCGCAGACCACAACCCTAGCCTTGAGACGACAATCAAGGAGTCTCATACCTCCAAGACCCGATGCCCCACAACCTCAGGTATCTCGGCCCCTGACCTCAACCAGGGAGTCGTGCCCCGACCACTTGAGAATGTTGTCACATTCCCTGGTCCCGACGACACGATCCCACACTATCTCAACCGGCACACAGAAAACCAGGAAAATATTTTCCAAAACAGGCCATCTATTTCCTTGAAATCGAATTCCAAAACCATTTTCATATCTTTGAAAATTCTTCCAAAACCTCAACAAAATGGCGCATTATGGGTCCTAGGAGACCACCACTGATGGCCCACAATCCCTTTCAATGGGACAAAACACAGCAATCATGAAAGCCCTCAGGAAAAACATTTTACAAACTTGTTTGGGCCCAGAATCGGCATGTCGAAAACAGGTTCTGTATGCCAAACATGCTAGGTCAACGGTCAACACTCAAGCCAAATTTGGTATACTGAAACTGGTTCGGTTGACCGAAATCTCCTGATTCGGATGACCATCTAAAATTGGACGACCAAATTTCGACTAGAGGACCTAATCTGATAGAAAAATGGTATACCAAACGAAGCCAGTATGCCAAAATTCACTAGTTTGGTATGCCATTTTCACTTCGGTATGCCGAATTCTACGATCCCAAAAAACGGCCCAAAACCCTACAGTCCGAAATCGTCCCAACTGGGACCTATGATCGGACCTCCTAGACAAGCACCAAAAATCTTACGTAAAACATAAGATGTAGACCCTCGTGTCTACTCCCAATCCCAACAAACCAAACTAAAATCCATTGACCATGCATCAAAATATAAAATGAAAAAGGCAGAAGGGTCAAAATGACCCAAAACACACCAATCGCCATAAATGTCCAAAAATTCACCATAAATTCTCATAAAATAACAATCAATTCTAGGAATGTAAATTTAACTAGATTCCATGCAACCCTATCAATTTCGACCATTTTCATGCTTTCTATTACATGAGGTGGAGATGTGTACCTAAAAACGGCCTTCGGCGATCTCCGGCCAACTCCGACAAATTCCGGCGACCTCGCACAACCACGGCCTCAAGGATGCTCCACCCAAGCTCCACGTGCCACCTGAGCCACCGCAGCCCTCCACTTCTCTCCCTCGATCTCTCTCTCTCTCTCTCTCAACTCGTGATGCAAGGGAGAATAGAGGAGTCAAGTGGAAGGAGAAGGGGAAAAAAGAGAAGGGGGTGGAGGAGGAGGAGTGAGGAGGAAGCGAAGGAAAGGAGGGTGGGGAGGAGAAGAAACGTGCTTGAGGAGGGGAGGAAAGAAGAAGAAAGGAGAAAATGGCGATGAACAGCGGAGGAGTGCGGTGCGGCTTATAAAGCCTGTTCACGCAGTAGCTGGGAGTGTGCTCACCTACACGTATCAGCCACCGGCTCACCGCACGAGCACACCGGCCAGTCTGCCCAACCACCAGCCACAACCAATGGCCCACGAGTGCGGGCCCCACGTGGACTCCACACCCAGGCCCCACACGGACCCACATCTGGGCCCCATACGCATAGTGCCACAATGCACAGTGCCAACCACGCACAGGGACACGCAAATAGAAGCCAGCCCACGAGGCCCAAGCCCAAGAGCACAAAACCACACAATGGGTCTCGGAACAGTAACACCCGTCCAAGAATAAAATTCATAAAACGTAAATAATTACAAAATGAATTTTATGTGTGCTACATCCTAACCCTCTTAAAAGAAGATTTCGCTCTCGAAATCACTAGGCGAAAAGATACAGATACTAAGCTAGGATGGCTTCCTCACGATCCTATGTTGCCTCCTCGGCTCCATGATGCTACCATTGCACCAAAATCAGCTGAATGACCTTGTTCTGCAGCAGCTACTCCTTGCGGTCAACAATCTCGACGGCATCCTCCACAAAGGACAGATCTTCCTAGAGCCCTTCTGGCTGAACTGGAATCACATGAGACGCGTCAGCCAGGCACTTCCTCAACATGGAGACATGGAACATGTCATGCACGGACGACATCTCTAGTGGTAGATCCAACCGATAAGCAATCTCACCGATCCTCTGGGTGATCTGGTACGGGCCAATATAGCGAGGACTCAGGTTGCCATGCTTCCCGAACCTCATGACACCCTTGGTCGGAGACACCTTCAGGAACATATAGTCTCCCACTAGAAACCCTAGCGGTCTGCCCCTCCTATCGGCATAGCTCTTCTGCCGACTCTGTGTAGCCAACAACCTGCTCCATATTAGATTCACCTTGTCCGCATACAGTTGCACAAGCTCAGGATCAATCAACTGACGCTTGCCCACTTCGCTCCAACAAACTGGTGATCTACATGGCCTACCGTACAAAGCTTAGTACGAAGCCATCCCGATGCTCGAGTGATAACTTTTGTTGTAGGCAAACTCAATCAATGGCAAGTGGTCCTCCCAACTCCCTTGAAAGTGTAAAGCACATGCTCTGAGCATATCTTCCAGCGTTTGGATAGTCCTCTTTGTCTGACCATCCGACTGAGGATGAAATGTCGTGCTATATATTGAGCACAGTGCCAAAGTCCTCCTGCAGAGTTCTCCAAAACTTTGAGGTGAACCTTGTGTCTCTGTCTGACACGATGGACATCAGAACACCATGCAGCCTCACCACCTCGGATACATACAAGTCCGCCAGGCAGTGCATTGGAAGCTTCACCCGAATGGCAAGGAAGTGAGCAGACTTGGTTAGCCGATCCACGATTACCCACACGGTTTCGTTCTTCCTTTGAGTCTGTGGCAAACCAGTCACGAAGTTCATCGAGATATGCTCCCACTTCCACACAGGAATATGCAACGATGCAAGGTCCCTCCAGGTCTCTGATGCACTACCTTGACCAACTTGTAGGTAGTACACCTCGCCACATGGTCAGCAACATCTCTCTTCATACCAAGCCACTAGAAATTCCACTTCAGGCCTCGATACATCTTCGTACTCCCAGGGTGTATAGTGTACTTAACCTGATGCGCTACATCCAACAACCCCTCCTCATGCTGGGGCACATAGAGATGCATATCGTACCTCAGCTCTCCATATGCCCCAACAGAGAAATGAGGCTCTCCACTAGCCTCCAGCTTCTCAAACATAGCCTGAACAAACGGGTCCAGTTGCTGACAGGTGACAATAAACTCTAACAGCTTGGAGCAAACAGACAAGTTGGCCACCTAGGCACCAACTGTTCCCCGAGCTTGCCGCTTCAGCCTGCAGCTCACCAGATCCTCCAACATGGTCCACTTTTTGACCATCAAGCTCGCCATCACGTGTGTATGCCGACTCAAGGCATCGGCAACCACGTTGGCCTTGCTGGGATGGTAGGACAAGCTGAAATCATAGTCCTTCAAATACTCCACCCAACGACGCTACCTCAGGTTGAGGTCCCTTTGCGTAAGATATACTTCAAGCTCTGATGATCGGTGAAGACCTCAAATTGCTCCCTATAGAGATAGTATCGCCAGAGCTTGAGAGCGAACATTATGGCAGCCATCTCCAAATAGTGGGTGGGGTAGTTCTTCTCATGATCCTTCAGCAGGAGTGAAGCATATGCGATGACATTGCCATGCTGCATCAGAACACACCCCAACCCAACACCACTGGCATCACTATACACAGTGAAGCCACCACTTCTAGAAGGCAGTCAACATAGGGGCAGAAACCAGACGAGACTTCAGCTCTTGGAAACTCGCCTCACAATTCTGGTCCCAGCAAAAAGGGACACCCTTCCTGGTCAACTCTATCAAAGGTGTGGCTATGGAGGAGAAATCCCTGATAAACCTTCTATAATAGCCCGACAGACCCAAGAAACTCCTGATCTCTATCATAGTCCTGGGTCGCTCTCAACTGCTCACCACCTCAACTTTGGCAGGATCCACTCTGATGCCTTCTCTAGAAATCATATGGCCAAGGAACATGACTTCACTCAGCCAGAACTCACACATGGAGAATTTAGAGCACAGTTGATGATGCCTTAGAGTATCCAAAATCTCCCTTAGGTACAAGGCATGTGTCTCAACATCCGGAGAGTAGACCAGCACGTCATCCACAAAAACCATGACGAACAGGTCCAGAAAAGGGTTGAAAATCCTATTCATCAGATCCATAAACGTAGCCAGTGCATTAGTTAAGCCAAAAGGTATGACCGTGAACTCGTAATGCCCGTACCGCGTTCGGAAAGCAGTCTTCTGAATGTCTGAGCCTCGCATCCTCAACTGGTGATACCCCAAACTCAAATCAATCTTCGAGAACACCGATGCAGACTGCAACTGGTCGAACAGGTCATCAATGCGGGACAAGGGATACTTGTTCTTCACCGTGATCTAGTTCAGCATCCGATAATCTATACACAGTCGGAGCAAACCATCCGCCTTACGGATGAACAAGACAGGTGCTCCCCTTGGAAACACACTCGGCTTGATAAACCCCTTGTCTAGCAACTCCTGCAACTGAGTCTTAAGCTCTCATAATTCTACTAGCGCCATGCGATAGGGAGGTTTCGACACAGCACCAGAACTAGGGATCAGATCAAACGAGAACTCTACTTCCCTGTGAGGTGGCATACTAAACAAATCGTCAAGGAAAACGTCGGGATATTCACACACCACAGAGATGTTGTGAACACCCAACTCAGGAGGAGTGGAGGTAACTATACTAGCTAGATACCCCACACAACCTTTGACCAAAGACTTATAAGCCTTCATAGCTGAAATGACAAGCTTAGGCTCACCCTGACACCCACCTTGCACAAAGAAAGACCCATCCTCAGGAGACCCAAAATAAACTCTCCTCCAAGCACAGTCGATCAAAGTGGACTGCTGCGCCAACCAATCCATGCCGAATATCATATTATACTCCTACATGTCCATCACTATCAAGCTGGCGTTGAACTCTTTGCCATTCAATGTCAAGTCGACAAACCACAGATACCTCCATGCCAAACTGTGCTCCCCTAGCGGCGTCACCACGCTAAGATGAAAGGCCAGTCTAGTTGGTCTCTCTCCCAACTCTACCGCGAAAGACTCAGAGATAACGGAGAAAGAACTCCCTGAGTCAAACAACACTTTGGCCATCCGGCCAGCCATAATAAAAGAACCAGATGGCCAAACAAAACAACACCACACATCCATACAATCAGGCATATGTCCAGATTACAAGTAGATTACAACATATCTTAGAGGATTATAGAACCAACTATTCATCCTTACCTTCAACAACATCTTTCAAAGACCTAGTGTAACCATGCCGGCGAGGAGGATCGCAAAATGATGCAAAATCGGTCGGCAAAATCACGTCGAAAAACAAAACAAATGCAAAATGCAGGAGTCGCCACCTAGTCTATTATGGAAGACGAGGAAAACCATAAACATGAAAAATCATGCAAAACAATAAGGACAAGTCTGCAAAAACCAAAAAGATG
>JAMKQA010063895.1:0-11269 GCA_024699735.1 Posidonia australis | reverse complement strand
AAATAAAGACAACTTTATATAATTTATTTGAAGAATATGTTAGAAATTATGGTGAAACATCTAATAGTCAAGCATCTAGTTTTTTAGGAACACAAACAAGTAGTAGTAGTGGTAGTTCTTTATGGAGTAGATTAAATAAAAAGAAGGAAAAATATATAAAATCAAGTATAAATAATGAATTAGATAATTATTTAGAATACTCAATTGCTTTTAGTGATTTAGAAATAGATAACTTAGATATATTAAAGTGGTTGTCTACTACAGCTATTAGGTTTCCTATAGTATTAAAAATGGCAAAAGATTTACTAACGAATATCTTTTGTATTTTTTTATGTAAAAAATGTAAATATCTTTTGTATTTTTTAATGTAAAAAAATGATGTATTTCAAAGATTTTTTTATTAATAAAAAAATAATTTTTTAAAAATAATTTTAGGTCTAATGGATCGGCCTGACCTGACCCGTCGGCTCGGCCCACAGACGGGCCATGGGCCGTGTCGGGCCCATGATCTCCAAAAGAAGGTCCGACTGGGCTCGACCTGGACCAGCCTGTGGGTCGACTCAGCTTGGTCCAGGCCCTAACGGGCCTCCTGTTTCGTGGACCGGGTCGGCCCGGTCCGACCCGTTTTCCACCTCTGTTGCTACCTCATCGGCTGGTCCGACCCGTTTTCCACCTCTGTTGCTACCTCATCGGCTGGTCCGATCCGTTTTCCACCTCTATTGCTACCTTATCGTTGTCATTGTTGCTATTTTGCAGTCGTGGTCATTCCTACTTGTCGTCGTTGTCATTGTCACCTCAATGTTGTCATCGTCTCTCCATCAACTCGGAAGGTAGATATGCCAAGTTTGGTCTATCAAGTCCTCAATACTTGAAAATCTAAACTAAAGGATGTTCTATAATCTATCAAAAAAATCATGTGACAACGTTGAGGATTTGAATATTGACGCAAAACTTTCTAGAGAGAGAAACTCCAACTTCTCACTAGAATCCCCAACTTTACCAAAGCATGCAGCTGCGTTCTGGCAAATTGCTATTTCTGGCAGGAAAAAGGGGAAAAACCTGCGAACGCTCGCAGGCTTCTGGAGTTCTGGAAAATGCAGATCTGCTGCATAACGTCTCCCTTCTGACGGGGAAGCACCCAAACTCGATCTTTTGGAGAAGGAAACCCCCGATCCTTCAACTTCTTAGGGTAGATCTGGTCATTCTGGGAATCGCTCCGGAAGGAACAGTGAGGGCCAGGTAAATGACTTCGGCGAGGTAATCTCTTCCTTTGAGCCTGTTTGTTCTGTGCCTGCCTTCTTTGGTTCTATCGACGATTTGTCGACTTGATCTGTGATTTCCTGGAGTGATTCGGGAAGATTTTTTTACATACGCATCTCTGGGGTCTCTTCCCCCAGACTATTGCCTCTTAACAGATACTACCCTAATATCTCTGTGGACTCTATCTTTTGCTATAAGGTTCTGACTTTTGGTCGATATATCAATTTACGATCTTGTTATGTGTTTGATGAAATAGTGGTGGATTGCTCTTTTATTAGTCCTAAAAATTATTGGCTTCATCTACATAAGACTCTGGAGGAAAATATAAAAGGAGCTAGGGTTGGTTTCAGTTCTGCTTGTGATGATGATGATAGAATTGATAATACTTATGATCTGTCTGGAATATTTCTAAGTAATGCCTGTGATGATGTTCGTAGTTTGGGTATGGGGGAGATTTATTTCCCTGTACCAGAAGGGTGTCTCTTACCCCCAGTGGTTCCTCTAGCCTTTACCTTCGACAGGGCGGTAGGCTCTCGTTGGAACTCCTGTTCTGGCAACCGGCAGCGGCGGGAATCCCTAAGCACTGTCACGCAAACAGCCTTTGCAGAAAATATCCTTGATTCCGTGTGGAATTACACTACCTATTATCCTCCGTCTATGTTGCATTATTTATCCACCCCTACTAGAGAATTGAATCATGGCTCTAGTTATTCCTGTACCAATGACTATAACGTTGATAATGGGGTTTTTCTTGGGTGGAGACATAAATTTTCCACGATTTACTCTGACGATTGTCATTCTGTATCCCTCGTGAATAGTGGCGAGTCAAATCAAATTAAATATCCACCATGTCCTGCATTATCGTGTGAGAGAAAAATGCGGTGCTGAAAAAGCGGGAAATAGGCTTAATCGTGACATTAATCCCGTCATTTCCAATTCAGAATCTAATTACTCCCATGTTAGCAATGGTTTTTTGGGTAACTATAGTGTTTCCCCGCTTTATCTGTTTGATAACGATGATGAGTCTAGAGGTAATATCTCTTTATTATCGGAGCAAAATAGGGGTTTCAATTCCGAGGCTCTTGGGAACGTTTCGTGTACGGGCAATAACTCTGACACTGGGATGTTTGATTTTTGCTGCCTTTCCCAGACCCCTTCTCTGGCTCTCTCCTCTGACAGTCGATACACCTTCTTTGGCTCGAGATTTACGGTGCTTCAATCTCCAAATCAGACTTCTACCCCCATTCTCTCTGCCTGTAGACGAGACTCACCTACTCCTTCTGGTTCTTCGTGCTGTAAAACTTTGCTAGTGGAAGACAAGTCCGGTGGTTGGAAAAAGATTTGTAGGAAGAAAACACGTCCTCCTTGGGTAAGTTTTTGCATTCTACATGGCAGATGTTTTAGATGTGGGTTGAGGAGTCATGAAAAAAAAGGTTGCAAATATAAGGGCTTATGTTTTAAATGCAAATCACCCTCACACTCCGTAGCATTGTGTAAATTTTTTCAGGGTTCGCACATGGCTCCCACACTCCCTCCCACCATAAAATATGTTGGACTTTCCCCTCAAAATCCAACCATACTTGCCCCCTCTGAGGCGGTCTGTAATCAGCAAATGTTACTATCACGTAGTGTCATTATTACTGCGCACTCTCCGAGTCTTACTAGAGAAACC
Organism: Posidonia australis; assembly: GCA_024699735.1. Lineage (NCBI taxonomy): Eukaryota > Viridiplantae > Streptophyta > Magnoliopsida > Alismatales > Posidoniaceae > Posidonia > Posidonia australis. The sequence continues at coordinate 8,337 of JAMKQA010063895.1, read as the reverse complement.
CTACAAGAACACATTCGGACTAAATGGTCCAGCGCTCCTAAAATAGAGGTGCAAACCTTCTCCCCTGGGAAATACAAGTATTTCCATCCATTAAAGACAGAAATGACTCCCTCAATTTCTACGGCCCATTGCTCCAGATGATCTCAGCTTCTTTTATACCATGGACCTCTAATTCTAATGCCATCTGTAATATAAAAGAGGATGGAGTCTGGATCAGACTCGAAGGGATTCCACATCACCTTTGGAATGTGGATATATTCAGACATATGGTTGAAAGCTTTGCTGATTTATTAGAGATTGATATGTCTTTGGATTTTGTGAAAACTCTGGGCTTCTCCAGAATCCGAATTAAAGTCCGCCCTGGTATGTAGATACTAGATTGTAGGTTCTTTGCTTATGGTAAAACTGTCTATACCATTAAGTTTAGACAGAGTTGGGACATATGCTCATCTTCTGAAATCACCACAAGGCAGACTCAGGTTTGGCCTACTAAACCACATTCTGGATATCCTAGTTCTAGTGCTTTGAACCCAATTAGGAAGCAGTTCAAAAACAATAAAGGATGGAGGGGTAATAGAGGGAATAGAAATACAAAAGCAGGAAAGAATGTTTGGACTAGACCCATCAGTCCAAAATTGTTATCAACTTCTAAGACTACTGGTATCCTTCCTATCCCATTCTACTCTTCCCTTAGGGAAGCAAATCCTCCCAATATACCAGCAACTGTCTCTCCTAACCTTGGAGAAAATGAAACTTCCAAGTTTATAGAATCTGAAATAAAGACAAGGAATCTTTCTTTATCCAAATTTTAAAAAGTGCTTGCTGTCTATGATTCCTTGGAAAGCGATGATTTGGGAGGAACTAGCGAGGCTATGGCTGATCCACGCTCACCAACACCCATTCATGCGTCAGGTAATTTTTGCAATTTCAATTGTAATGCATGCAGTCCTGTTAATACATGTAATTCTGTTGCTATGCAACAAACTGTGGCTGCTGTTAATACATGCAATAATGTGGCTGCTGTTAATATATGCAATTCTGTGGCTATTGTTAATACATGCAATACTAATAATACATGCAATCCTGTTGATACATGCAATCCTGTGGCTGCTGTTGATTCTGTTGAGAATTTAATTTCTGATTATTTAGATAATTCTGGTACTTTATTGGAAGATGTTCTTACTTGGGACTCATATGATCATTTCAAAAGATTTGCAGAAAAGATTGGTATTACTTTTAAGACTATACCAGAGGCTAAATCTTTCTATAATCTGGTCAGAGAAGATCAAGGTCTGAATTGTCAATATCTAATAGAGGATTCCAATTTTTTTGAGAACTTTGCTTCTCTTTCCATATCCCAGTGTAATTAAATGTTAATAGCAGCTTGGAATATAAGGGGAATGGGAAGTGGTGATAAAAAAAGGGCTATTAGAAATCTGATAAAATCAAACAAATGCAGTATTATCATTATTAGTGAGACTAAACTTGAAACCTTATCCCCCACTACTCTGAATTATATTGGTGGAGGTAAACTCACTCAATAGTCTTTTCTACCTTCCTTGGGTGCCTCTAGGGGTATTCTCATAGGATGGGATGAAAATCTTGTCACTATGAGTGACAACATTGTGGCAACCTACAGTATCTCTTTATTTTTCAAGAATAAGTTGGATAACTTCGAATGGTGGCTTACAGGTGTATATGGGCCATGTGTTTCAAGCCTAAAGAAAAACTTCTTAGAAGAATTGGATGCTATTGGTAATAAAGTCAATTCTAATTGGGTGATAGGAGAGGACTTTAATATGATAAGGTATTCCTTTGAACACTCCTCCAGAGGTGGTATACTCTGTCATATGAAAGAATTTAATGAATTTATTGAAAATCGCTGTTTAATTGACATTCCTCCTAATAACTGTAAATATACTTGGTCGAACTTTCAAGATCTTCCCACCATGGTCAGATTAGATAGGTTCTTAATCACAACAGGGTGGGGAGATAAATATCCTAACTCTTATTGTTTGGGAAAATTCAGAGTTATTTCTGATCACATACCAATCATTCTTAATACAATCCCATTTGACTGAGGCTCTCCACCATTTAAGTATTATAAATCTTGGCTTTTAATTGAGGGTTTCTCTAGTTTTGTAGAACATTGCTGGTACAAGTCGTTAGACATATGTGTTGCCACCTCTCCTGTGGCTAGATTCACATATAGATTAAAATATTTGAAAAAACATATCAACTTGTGGATTGCTCCTATCAGGGAACAGAGGAAAAATAGACTCAAGGTGGTGGAAGCACAAATTGCATACATTGACTCACAAATGGAATACCATAATACTTCAGCTTTATTGAGAAGAAAATTGAGGGAGTTTAAAAATGAACATCATTCACTCCTACAAGAACAAGAATCATATTGGAAGTAGAAATCCAGAATTCAATGGTTTAAGGAAGGAGACCTTAATACCAAGTTTTTTCATAATATGGTAAAGCATAGAAGGAGGATTAATGCGGTTCATACCCTAATTATAAATGATATTCAGGAACAATCTCCATCTTTGATATGTAAAGAAATCGAAAAGCACTTCATTAGGCAATTTAATAAAAAAAAGAGAACAATACCTTGCTTCTATTGGGACACTTTGGTGCCAACCAAAATTCCTGACCCAAATATTTTGGAAAGCCCATTCTCTTTGGAAGAGATCCAATTAAGTGTAAAAGCGTTACCAGGAGAAAAAGCACCTGGTCCTGATGGCTTTTCAATGTGCTTCTTCCAGCACTTCTGAGATATTTTGAAAGAGGACATAGTTGAAATTTTTAATAATCTTCATTCCACTAATGACATGGAGTATTTGATTCACATTAACCAGACTTTTATATCTCTTATCCCCAAAAATGAAGGAGCTAAGGAGATAAAAGACTTCAGACCCATTAGTCTGGTTAATAGCCTTTACAAAATCAAATCTAAGACATTAGCAATTAGATTCAATCCTGTTATAAACAGGGTTATCGATAACTCTCAATGTGCCTTTCTTGCTGGGAGGTACATCAGTGATTGCTTTCTAGTTGCTCAGGAAACCCTACATTACATGAAAGTGAATACCATACCGGGATTGGTCCTGAAATTAGATTTTGAAAAGACGTTTGACAATGTAAACTGGGAATTTTTAATGGAGACTCTTAAAGGGTTGGGTTGTGGTGAAAAATGGATTACTTGGATCAGAATTTGCATCTCTAATGCTAAATTCTCTGTGTTAATTAATGGTTCTCCTAAAAGGTACTTTCAGGCATCTAATGGGCTAAGGCAAGGTGACCCATTATCCCCATTTCTTTTTATTGTGGTCACACATGTGCTGAATCGGATGCTTTCACTTGCATTTGATAACAATCTAATATCAGGAATACAATTACTTAATGGTGGTCCTAATATATTGAATATTCAATATGCAGACGATACAATCCTTTTTTTGTCTGCTGAGGAGGAAAATTTAGTGAATATCAAGAGAATTCTATGTTGCTTTCAATCTTGTTCAGGACTGAAAATAAACTTCAATAAATCATCAATTACTAGATTGGGAGTTTTAGAAGACTTCACTCAGAGGGCTTCTCAAATCCTAGGTTGTGGCATTGATAAGCTACCTATTAAATACTTAGGTTTGCCTTTACATTTCAGAAAACCTAATTACCAGGATTGGTCCCCGATAATAGAGAAGATTACAAAAAAATTATCAAATCGGAAAGCAAAATTCCTATCTTTGGGGGGGAGACTTACTTTGGTAAACTCAGTGTTATCTGCCATCTCTACTTATTATCTTTCTATTCTTCACCTCCCTAATAGGGTAACAAAACAATTGACAAGATAAGAAGCAGATTCCTATGGAACTCCTTATCTCAAAATTCTGTTCGTCATCTTGTCAAATGGTCAACAATTTGTAGATCAAAGGAACAAAAAGGTTGGGGCATAATTAACTTGACACATTTCAATATGGCTCTAAAATGCAAGTTGCTATGGCAATTATTATCTACTTCTTACCCATTGAAATGGAAAGAGGTTGTCATATCAAAGTATTTTGCTAGGAATGGCCCAAGGGTTATTCTTAATATTTCAAATGGTAGAGGCTCACCATTATGGCTGGAACTTAAAAACTGTTTTGATATTATTAATGGATTCACAGATTTTCAGGTTCACAATGGCAGAGATACCATTTTCTGGGAAAACAAATGGTAGAATGGTGAGAAATTAAAAGATAGCATCCTAAGCATATATCATTTGGCTAGGTTCAAAAAAGCTACTGTTTTTAAAACTTTAGAAATTAATGCTGTTGATCCTAATTTTCTATTTATTAATCCTTTGAATCTTGAGGATTCTGAGCTATTACAGGATCAGGTGGAGATATTTTCAATCATAGTTAATAATGTTAGCCTAGCAGATGGACAGGATTTATTGATTTGGAAACCCACCAGTAACACTTTCACAGTCAAATCATGCTATGATATGTTAAATGATGGTGGGTATAGATTCAAATATATGCATGAAATTTGGGATTGTTGGGTGTCATTGAAAACCAAACTCTTTGCATGGTTAGTACTTTGCAATAAAATCCTGACAAAGGATAATTTGCTGAAAAAAGGTTGGTATGGCAATGAATCTTGCATATTTTGCAGTAATGCTTGTGAATCTGTCAAACATTTATTTTTAATCTGTCCATTTACACAGTCCATATGGACTGCCTTTACTGTTGAGTATATATATCCGGCTTTTCTTTCTATTGAGGACTTATTTGTGATTCTCCCTGGGTTGAAATTCGAAATGTCCTTAACCGGTACTCATATCTTAATTCAGGTAGTTTTATGGATTGTTTGGCAGGAGAGAAACAATAGAATTTTTAGGGACATATTTAAGAATTCTAGTATGATTATAAATGATATTTTTTCACTGTTTCACTGTTGGGTAGACTCTTTGGCTACAGGTTTTGAAAAGAGTGAAAATTTGCAGGCAATATCAACATTTCAGCAAAAGAGGGACTTGGAGCAAAGTTTATTGGCTCTCAATGATCCTCAACTTGAGACGGAGTATAATTCTGGAACTCCTGCTCTTCAGGAAGATAATCCTCACATGTGATTAACCTTTGGTTAATTGATATACTACAATATATTGAGAGTGGAATTTCTGTTTAATTGATACTTTGTCATATTTTTTGGTCACCTGCTGTGTGACTCTGGTTTTGTATATTTTACTGATGCAATACTTTAGCAATACTTTGGAAGACATTATACTCTATTAATATTATTAATTACCGTTTACAAAAAAAAAAACGTTGGGGATTTGAATCACTACAAGTAATCGGAATGAGCTGAGTTTACTCCCTTATGGCTTTGTACCTCAATCACTCCAAATACCACAGATGAGCTAGACTAACTTGCCTTTGGCTTTGTTTTCTTCTTGTCTTAAACATTATCAGTGTTTGGAGCTTGCTCACCATTACTCTAAATCTCATGAATGAGTCAGGTCTATTCGCCTTCACGTGTGTATCTTGGTCATTCTTAAACTTCACATGTATTGAGCTTGCTCGCCTTTAGGTGCATTCTTGTGAGTCGGGTTTACTCGCCTACAAGCACGTACCTTAGTCATTCTCAATGTGTCATGCTTGCTCGTCCTCTCGGAGACGCATCTAATTCATCCTCATAACCTGAATTTGTTGGATGTACTCGGACCGTAGATTGCAAACTTGTGAAATGCAGATATGTATAACACCAAAATTTGGCATATAATGTCTACGTGAATACATACTTGCGAGCTTAAACACGTGAATACATATCCAATTGCATGCATATGTGGAACACATGCTTGCGAGCTTAAACACGTGAATACATAACAGACCATGTATGCATAAAAGGAGTTAAAAAAAAAGGCCATGCGTGAAAACACGTACGAATGCACACACACATACGCACACCCATGCATGTGGACACCATTTATCCTTCACTGCATGAAAGAACCTTTGTTATTTCCCCTCTATTAACACAAAATATGGATTCAGTCTCACCAACCAGTACGTGGTGTATACTTACAAAAAACAACTAACAAATAATAGAAACTATACCACAAGTATTCATCGATGCCAAATTATTGTGAGCCAACATATCAAGATTCTCCACACAATTGGGTATAAATCTAGAAAATTCATATAAGGCCCATTGGGTCCAATAACAATCCATGAAATCTAATATATGTAATTTATGTCATAAATCATATTAAACAGATGATGTAAAACCTTCTTAGATGTTTTTTTTTACTTGAATAAATATCCATTAGACAGGACACGTATGTTTCATATATCTATGCACATATTTTATATAATCAAATGTATTGAATATCTACATTATTTTTTCATATTAATTGAGATAATATTTTGAACATATTTATTTGTATTTACTTTATTTATTTATTTATTATGATGAATGATGCAATTAACATGATGTGAATAAGGTATTCTTCTCGTCAAGAAATTGTAAGGTGTCAAATTCATTGAAAATTCTTTGAAAGGTTTTGTAATATACATATGTAATGAACAAAAACCCACATAAAACAATACCACAATTATGAAGTATCCTAATTTAGGTTCTATTGATTCGTTGGTCATAAGAGCACCCCTAAACATTAGTATATCCTTGGGATCACCAGCTATGATCTCCATCATAGGTGTTATCACTTCCAGATATGGTATTGATTTGTGGATATGATAGTTCTTGGAAAAGTAGATACTACACAGGGACAACACAACATTAAGTAGATATATTTTTATTTAATAAAATTATTATTATTTATCTAAAATAAGAATAACACACAAAAAAACACTTGTAAATTTCATTGTAATGCATGGATTAAAAGTTAACAAAATATCTTTTCTGGGTAAAGAAACAATAGAATAGCATCACTACCATGAATAATGAAATATCAAAGTAGTTGGAAGTAAGCAAGGAACAATTACGTAAGCACATTCTTTGTTGTTATTAAGTATGCTTTTGCTAATTGACGTCATAGAATTTACGTGAGATCATGATATTACATGTCATTCAAAAGTATCCGAGTGTATCAAGTATCTGCAAGTATCTATATAAAAAAAAAAAAACATTTTCTAAATAAGGATACACCACGTGGCATGTCCAAAAGTAAGGGTTAGAAAAGGATTTAGATCCCATTCATTTTCGTTAGCACAATGTGACGTGGGTTTTAAGCTTACTCGACTACGGACTTACCTGATTAATTCCAAACCACTTTAGGGGGCCTGGTTAGGAGAGTTGAAAGGATGGTAAGTATATAATACTGGTACTTCTTCAGGATTTGAGTAAGGATCTTTCTGGACAAATGATCTTACCCTGCGATATCATACGTATTCAATAATATACAAATGAAGAACAGGAGTATACATTAGTGTTATAGAAGAATCTTTAGAGGGCCTGTAGCTTACCCTGCGATCTCTACCAATTTCATCTCTGCACAAAATGCAACCAACATAAAGAAAAGGTTATAGGATTAAAGGAAAATAAAATACTCCAAATAATGAAACAATCCAGTCATCAAATCTTGGCATCTAAGCTTAGGCTCCTCACAAATGCAGCAAAGGCTGTAATGGAGATTTTTGTAATCACTTATTTCATCTAGACATCCCATTTGACTGAGATTGTACATGAGTAACACGACCTTAGAGTTTAATGATAGACCTTATGGGACTTATCTGTCATTAGCATATCGATTATCTTGATACTATTCAATCTCCACAACAATCATATCTGTTCTTATGGAGGGAGCTTCTGTGTCAAAGAGTTAATAGAGTTTCTTGTGTAATTGTTACGTTGAAAGACTAGATATGTGATATATTTATATTGCATACTTCATAATTGTATTATAATATCTTTGAAGTACCACTTTAATTATTATGTTCTAACAATTTCACCAGTCCATTAAGTCAGTTAAGTCATATTAGGTTAGAAATTAGGACTTTAAGTTTAATAATCTTTCACTTGACTTATCTAATTTACTTTACGTTAAACAAAACACTTGACATAACTTTAGACTAATATGACTTATCTAATTTACTTTATGAAGCAACTATTATTCAATTACGTAACAGAACATATTAACTTTCATTCAAGAATAACAACTCTTACAGATATTAGTCATATTGGTAATATATTGTCAAAATGTATATCCTTTATATGTATTAAGATATTTAAGATTAAAGTTATAATTGAACACCTTATATGGTAATCAATATTTTATAAATAAACTTACAAATGTCATGATAAGAAAAGTAAAGTTTATTCTCTTTAATTTAT
>JAMKQA010063888.1:0-10283 GCA_024699735.1 Posidonia australis | reverse complement strand
GGTTGGCGGACCGACAGCCATTTTCCGCGCACAGCGCGGGCCGGCCCGGCCCGGTCGGTTCCCGCGGGCCGAAATGGGCCTATCCGGTCGGCCTAAGCGGGCCGGTCGGGCCCGGCCCGCGGGTGTTTTTGCCAGGCCCGGGCTGGGCCAAGCGGGCCTGGGCCGGCCCAGCCCGTTTTCCATGTCTATATGCCTCCCTGATATGTCAAGGTAGAAAACCAGAAGAAACCCAAAAAGCAAATCGAAGTAAAAATCATGTTAGAAAGCTATGCAAAACTAACTGTGTGCTACTGAAAATAGGCTGCTGCGCCTGTTAGATGCGTCAGACTGGTGCTCCAGTCTGGTGCGCCACCTAGGTGCTCCTATGTGAGCCAGAATGATGTGCTGAGGGAAAACAAAAATCCATGCAGTGTCAAATCACATGAGAATGCATTCTGGAAAGTGTGCATTGTAAAATCCTTGGCAAAACTTGAAAAATATGCTTTAAAAGTAAAAGAAATTCAAGTGCAATGACTTGTGAATCTTGTGCTCACGGGCTAGTAACCTCACACAAGATCACACCCTATGTACTCTAAAATGAAAGAAGCAAGACTCAGCCATGCCACTGGATCATTGGCTGATGCATAAGGTTCTCCATGCTGGAGGAAGGTGCAACCAGCCTACCAGATTCTGATCAGGGACTGATTATCCAAAGAGAGAAAACAACTAGGAAACAATCTTGTTTAAAACCAAAAACATGCATGCAAAACCATAGAATATAAAAGAGCTGGCAGTAAAAGCATCGGGCTCAAAATCATTCAGAAAAACCATGCAAGCAGATATGCAACAATGAATGTTTCACTCTGACCAGTCCGGTGCTCCTGCATGAGGCGCCAGAGTGGTGCACCGGAGAAGTGCGCCGCTCTGGTGCGTCATATAGGTGCTCCCCAGAAAATCTGGATCAGACTGGAATCTGATCCAGAACCTGACCCAGAATGAAGATGAGTGATTTATGCTAATGCAGGTTGGTTCATGTGAGTGTTAAGAGCATGATGGGATGCATCTGATCAAAGCTATCTTATTATTATTAGAACAAGATGACTAAATGGGTTCGTAGCATGAGCATATGTAAAATGCAAAAGATTCAAACATGGAACGAGTAAACCCAATAAAACATGTTGTAACCATGACCATACCAAAAATATAATAAGGAAAAGATTGTTCATGCAAGCGATGGAGTGCAGATTTTTACACTAGAAATAAGTTAAACATGCTACAATCAAAGTGTAGATTTGCATGAAGAGTATCTTGCAAAAAGGATAAATAAATTCATCACAAAATCCTCATGAAGATATAGAAAAAATCTGACCTTATATGGAGCTAATAGCATGCTATTCCATTGCAAAAGAGCAAGAGATTAAAGGAAAGATGAAGGGCCTACCTTGTCCGAGATGGATGTTCCTTTAAGGAAGAAAAGAAAGACCCAAGATATTAAACTTTTTATTGCTTTGGAAGGACTGAGAATACCTCTGGATGCAAGAGAAAAACTTGAGTGCTCAAGTGGATGATTGCAGAATTCTGGAGAAGGCTAGTGTAGCTATATGTCTCTATCTTTCAAGATGATTCAGCCCTTTCAAATGGTTACCCATGGGGTCTATATATAGGGATTTTCCAAGGGTAACTCCTAGGAAAGCAACGAGCCTCGTAGAAGAAAAGCCTGGAAGATTCATGTTAGAAATATTTGTGTTTATTTTGATAATTATTCAAGGGAAATTAATTGTTATAAACAATACTTAGAAAAAGGATTAATTGTTTAAGGACAAAAATCATATATGTCTTAATATTCATACCTCAAAACAAAAACGGCATACCGTGTGAAAAACGGTATACCGCTTCAGTGGAAAACGACATATCGTGTGAAAAACAGTATATCGATACAGGAAAAACGGCACATAGGTAAGAAGCAACGGTACACTCCTCAACCTTCCATTTTAATAAAGAAGAAGAAAAAAACGGCATACCGCTGGAAAAACAGTATACCGTTTCAACAAAAAACGGAATAGAGCATCGGAAGACCGAAGGTTTGCGGAATAGAAGCAAAATGAAGAAACGGCATACCGTTTCATGGAAAAACGGTATACCGAAATAAAAACGGCATACCGAATTGACCGTGAATTGCAAACTGAAGGAAAAACGGTACATCAAAGCGAAAAACAGCATACCGATCTACTAGCCGTTTACGACTGTTAGCATAGTCGTTAGACACATTTGATGAAGGTTTAGTGGCTATAAATACTACTCATTTATGCCCCTTTAAGACATACACTGAATACTTGTAATTCTTGAGATCCTTTAGTCAAATTCAATATCCTCACAAGCGAGTTGTAAGCAAAGAGTTGTAATCGAGCTTTGTGAGAAAAGATTCTTGTTGTAAAACATTCAAAGGAAAGGCTCTAGCTTCTCAGGGTGTTGAGAAGTGGAAGGAGCAAGCATTGTGTTGGTGGGCTACCGACAAGTAAGTAATTCTGTCTTTTAAGAATAAGGGAAAAATCTAAAGAGGGTCTTGAGGAGTGGACTAGGCTGAGTTGCCGAACCACTATTAATCATTTGTGTCATCAATTACTCTCATCTCCTTCTATGCTTTAAATTCCTTGTGCATGATAAGTAGAATATTATGAATCAATTTGCTCATTAATTCATATTATTGTTAAAATTGATTAAAGAGTTATTAAAAGTTAAAATTCTCTATTCACCCTCCCTCTAGAGAAGCCTTTAGATCCTACAATTAGTATCAGAGCACGCAAGATAAGAGTACATTTCTCTTCGTCAGACTCGAATTATGGAAATGATGGCTCAACAAGATAAGAGACATCAAGATGCAATGCTTCAGTAAAATCAGCAGTACCAAGAGATTCTACTTCAGCAAAAGCAGAAGCATCATGAATGCATTGAAAAAATATCCAAGTTGAATGATCGTATTGAGGCTTTTCAAGACACCCTTGAAGACTATCATCAGGATGTCCTTGACCGCGTCACTCCGCCATCTCCTTGAATGTTTTTGTTTTGTTATTTCTTTAAAAGAACTTGGTTGTACTATGACTATTTTTATGAATCTTATTTGTCTTGAATATTATTCTTGGTTGCTTAAAGTATATGATTTTTGATTATGTCAAAAAGGAGGAGAAAAATAGAAATATATATCATATATTTGAAATATTACACGAACATGAAATATCAACATAAAAATAGGGAGCTTAGCTTCAGGGAGAGCAAATAGCTAAGTTTCCAAACTCAGGGGGAGAATATCTACATTTTTACAATTAATATTTTGAAAATATTTGTAATTTTGTTATCATCAAAAAGGGGGAGATTGTTAGAAATATTTGTGTTTATTTTGATGATTATTCAAGGGAAATTAATTGTTATAAACAATACTTAAAAAAAGGATTAATTGTTTAAGGACAAAAATCATATATGTCTTAATATTCATACCTTAGAACAAAAACGGCATACCGTGTGAAAAACGATATACCGATTCAGTGAAAAACGGCATACCGAGTGAAAAACGGTATACCGATTCAGGAAAAACGGCACATAGGTCAGAAGCAACGGTACACTCAACCTTCCGTTTTTATAAAGAAGAAAAACAAAACGGCATACTGCTGGAAAAACGTCATACCGTTTCAGCAAAAAACGGAATAGAGCATCGGAAGACCGAAGGTTTGCGGAATAGGAGCAAAATGAAGAAACGACATGCCGCTGGAACAACGACATACCGTTTCAGGGAAAAACGGTATACCGAAATAAAAACGGCATACCAAATTGACCGTGAATTGCAGACTAAAGGAAAAACGGTACATCAAAGCGAAAAACGACATACCGATCTACTAGCCGTTTATGACTGTTAGCATAGCCGTTAGACACATTTGATGAAGGTTTGGTGGCTATAAATACTACTCATTTATGCCCCTTTAAGACACACATTGAATACTTGTAATTCTTAAGATCCTTTAGTCAAATTCAATATCCTCACAAGCGAGTTGTAACCAAGAGTTGTAATCGAGCTTTGTGAGAAAAGATTCTTGTTGTAAAACATTCAAAGGAAAGGCTCTAACTTCTCAGGGTGTTGAGAAGTGGAAGGAGCAAACATTGTGTTGGTGGACTACCGACAAGTAAGTTATTCTATCTTTTAAGAATAAGGGAAAAATCTCAAGAGGATCTTGAGGAGTGGACTAGGCTGGGTTGCCGAACCACTATAAATCATTTGTGTCATCAATTGCTCTCATCTCATTCTATGCTTGAAATTCCTTATGCATGATAAGTAGAATATTGTGAATCAATTTGCTCATTAATTCATATTATTGTTAAAATTGATTAAAGAATTATTAAAAGTTAAAATTCTCTATTCACCCCCCTTCTAGAGAAGCCTTTAGATCCTACAATTCCATGGCATATTCGTTGGTAGAGGTAACAACCATGGGAGGAGGAAAGCCAGCAACCAACAGCCTGAGAAATGACTGGGCGCCTGGTATGTGCGCCAGGTTGTTGTGCTAGCTAGGTGCTCGCTCCTACCTATCTGGATTTCTAGTTGGGCTGCGGGCCTGCTATGGGTTTAGGATTGGTTCAAGGGTTAGTCACATCTAAAGCAACAATTAGAAAGCTCATATATGAGACACCTCAAAATCGAGGTGTCTACAATAGACTAAAAAGATTAATTCAATATTAACCTATCAAAGTTTATCGAATGATGAGTGATCCATGTAATATACATTCAGTCTACATAATCATATTAATAAAGTACAAGAGAAAGGAAAACGTAATCATAACATTCCAATTCACATAAACTTCATCTCAACCGTAGAATTAAAAGCTTAGCTAATCATGATATTGTAATAACATAAGAAAAAAGAAGAGGAATCAAATGTATCAAATATGATTAAAAGAAAACCTAAATCTTTATTGATATAACCTGGAAGTTACACAAAAGAGGTCCTGGAGTGGGCACAAAAGGAGATAAAAAATCTTCAACTCGATTGCACCCAACCTTCCCAAAACTCCTCCTCAAAAACACTCTTCCATTACAATACAATATTGATCTTTTTATAGATTTATAGGTTCATACGCTATGTCGGAAACAAATCCGATAATATTTATAATTATTCAATATGAATATATAACAGATTCATTGTAATCTCCATTCACACGGAAGAATCGATCAAAGATATTAGATCTCCTGGATCTTGCTAATTTGAAATCTCAAATTCTTTAACATATTATCTCATATTTATTGAGAACTTGATTTCTGGGATTTGTCTTTTGTGTGTGTCTCCATTGATTTATGCCTAAATTTGTTCTTTTCTTCCTTTATCTTCATTCCTTTACCTAACTACTTGGTTCCTACAAAAATTACATAAAACACCCTCAAGAAGAATTATTTATAAACATGAATGAAAAAATCATATGCATGAATTATGTGATTATCACTTTTATATAAGCATACAATTCTAAAGAGGGGTTTATGCATTGGAAATGCGTTGGAATTAATTTCAAGGAAATTCAATTTTTTGTTGACTATCTAAATCAATGTGTTTGTGCACAATAGAAGAATTGATTTCAAGAAAATTCAATTCTCTGTTGACCATCTAAATCAAGGTATTTGTGTACAACAAAAGAAATAATTTAACAAAAAAATTATTTCCACTGCTTTCCTATGTATGTATAAACACCATAAAATTCGTTTTCTTACACACCTCTTGAGATTTTGAGTAGCCAGTGGATGAGATCAATCTCACTTGGCAAGTGAGGATAGAATTGGCAAAGGGATCCTAAGAATGACTTTAAGTTTAAAGAATGTTCTACCTAGTAATGTGGAAAATACAAGTTTAGAACTACAAGTGCTAGTCTATACTACAATTATACAACATACCGCTAAACAAAAAGAATAATTTCAAAATCTACGAGGTATATAATTAGTCAATACTCTATTTCAATTTAATGATTTCTACTTTTCTTTGAAATCTATTGACAAATACAAACATCTATATTTTAATTTCTTTTGCTTTTCTAAATAGACACAAAAATAATTGAAAACATGAGCTTTTCAATTCTCTTCAACTTCAAATTCCATTTCCTATCAAATTTCGTACACAAGCAATACTAACACAAGGAAAATGAGGGAAAAGTAACCGAACCTAACCATTCATATGGTGCCTTGACGTAAATAGTCCAAGAATATTGTTAAGAACGAGATCGCAATGAAAGATGACTGATATTTCAGACCTTCAAGAATGAATCGCTTGGGAATATAATAAGAAATATCCACCAAGATAATATTCAATTTCAATTAGACTCATAGGATCGAACACGTTCACAAGGAAGGTTTGCATTTGAGGAAAACAATGAGCTGCAATGAAGTTGCATTGAAGCATTCAAATATCTCTTTACAGGATTTATAAAATTTCCTCCTCTTAGGATGAAGTAGATGCTATTCAGTCCCTGTTGGTGCTCTATAGTCGTCAGGTCCAATGTCAGAGGAACAATGGTTCTTTCCTTCTTTAAAGCAGAAATCAATGTTCCTATACATTCTTCCAATTCAATTTCTAGCATCTCTAGATGGAGCTACTTGGATATAATTTGCCATGGCTTGACAGTAGAGCCGTAGAGAGTTGATTTGTAACATTGCAGTCTTATGAGATGCATTCTCAATTTCCTTCGAGAACCAGAAAAGCTCCACACAGACAGACTTATGCTGCCGTTAGAGTGAAAATATCTGTCTAGTACTTTGGTGCCCTGGATCATTGCCAACGAACTTACATCCCTTCATTCTGCAAAACAGAATGTAATCATCAACTACCAGTAATCCTCACAAGAGCACAAACCCTCCTTGAAGTGATGAAATCGACTTCGGTCACGCAGGACAATCTGCCGCTGAACAATTTTTGAGATGATCTTTATTGCATCATGACAATCATTGCAGACACGTAAGTTCTTCACAATCCTAATCGTTGTTCCCTCCTTTGTGCTTATGAGTCCAAACGCAAGAGCCAGTTTCTCACTGTGCATGGAAAGTGCAGTTTCCTTCTCTTCCTCGTCAATGCTCTGGGATACAACACTTGTGTCTGGCCTGTACCCTGCCAACCTCATTTTAGGCCACAAGTCACTAATAATTTTATGGATCCTATCTGATTGAGGATGTGATCTGTCCCCCATGAAGAACTCATAGACCGTGTTGTTCACCTCAATCCAACTACATGCTGGAGTCTTCACCACTCTTCTCGTCTTCATTCTGAGCCTGCATGCTGCTGCCTCCTCCAATCTTCCCATCGAAGAATACATATTATAAAGATAGATATAGCTTCCTGGATGTTCTGAATCCAGTTCAAGTATACGCTGAACTACCCACTGTCCTCTATCAGTGTCCCCGTGAATTCTACAACCACCAAGCAAGGCACCCCATACAATAACATTTGGAGCCACCTGCATCGTTTTGATCAGCTCCTCAGCTTCAACAAGTCGTCCAGCACGGCTAAGAAGATCCACAACACACCCATAGTGCTCAACCTTTGGATTGATCCCAAATTCTTTGTTCATCATGTGAAAATACTTCATGCCATCATCAACCAACCCAGAATGCGTGCAAGCAGATAATATGCCCATGAATGTGATGTCATTCGGCTTTATCCCATTCTTCAACATATCAAAGAAGCAAGCTAAGGCTTCATCTGCATGCCCGTGCATTGCCAGCCCTGAAATTATTATACTCCATGATATCACATCTCTCTCGTTCATACTATCAAACACTTCCCTAGCCTCAGCAATGCAGCCACACTTGGCGTACATGTCCGAGAGTGCATTACCCAAGAAGAGATTTAACTCCATTTTCCTCCTCTTGACAAACCCATCAATCCACTTCCCCAAATCCAGTGCACCAAGATTGGCACAAGCTGACAGAACGCTCACGAGAGTCACGTCATTGGGCATCAGCCCCCCAACTTGCTGCATCTCACGAAATAGCTTGATAGACTCTGCAAACTTCTCATTCTGTGCATACCCAGCAATTATAGCATTCCAACAAACAATATTCCTTACCGGCATCCTATCAAACAGCTCTCTGGCAGCAACCAGATTTCCTGATTGTGCGTAACCAGCAACCATGGCCGACCACGAGACAACACTCTTCTCCTCCATCCCATCGAACACTTCCCTCGCCTTACCCACATCCCCCGACAAACAGTACCCCGAAAGCAACGTGTTCCACGACACGACATCTCTGCTACCCATTTCATCAAACAGCCTCCGTGCCACACCCGGCCGTCGAAACTTAAAGTACATATCTACCAAAGAATTCTGGACAAACAGATTAGACTGAAACCCATGTCTCAAAACCATTCCGTGTGCTTTTTCACCGTGGTTTGCAACAAGAAGGCCAGCACATGCCTTGAGGACGGAAGTGAAGGTGTACTCGTCGGGGGCCACGTCCCGGCGGTCGAGGAGGAGGAGGTCCTGGAAGTGGTGAAGGGTGTGCGCCCACTGGTTGTGCTGGGCGAGGGCCTTGAGGAAGCAGTTCCACACGAAGAGGTTGGGGTTGGGGAGCTGGCCGAAGACTAGAGCGGCGTGGCGGACGTTGGCGTGGGCTGAGCAGGCGACGATGAGCTTGACGGCGATGATGTTGGGGTCGAGGGCGGCAGGTGGGGACGTGAGGAGGGCGGCGTGGAGTTGGAGGAGCTGCCTCATGGTGAGGTCGGAAGCGCATTTTAGGAGGAGGGCGGTGGGGTTGTTCGAGGGGCGAGGGAGAGGGAGGTGGCGGCGGGAAAGGGTGAGTGCCAGAGTGTTCGTTTGTTTGATGGTTTGTTTGAATGAATGAACGAATGAACGACCGGGTTGGAGAGGTGGTGGTGCTCGCGGTGTACTTGATTACATTAATTGCGTAGTCTAGACACTTTTTTTCTTTACTTTAACACTTGCATATTTAATGAGTTATTTAGGCTCTCTCACATATTAAAGGATATACATGAAACGCTTGCTTGTTCACAGATAGAGGTGGAAATCGGACCCGACACGGCTCAGGTCCAAAAAAAAATTCGACGAGTCGAACTGGGCCAGGTCCGTCATGGGTCGTGGGCCCTGCCAGGTCCAAGGTCTAGGCCTGCGAAGGTCCGTTTACTAGTTCCAATTTGACCCGTGAAATCAGTCTAGGCCAGCCCGCCTATAAAAATTTAAAAATATATATAAGGCACACATACCTGACGCACCATTCTGCAACAGCTATAAAGTCGTTGGCAACGACCAATGACTAAATAATGTAGCTGTTTTCAACGGCTATTTAGCCGTTACATTAATCCTTTTTTTATCTTAACAACTATCACTCCATTTATCCTATAAATACCCTCCTACTCTATTCATTTTCCTTCACAACTCAATCTTCTCTTCTCTTCTTAACTACAAGTCTACAACTTTCTCCCAACTTTCAAGTGAAGATTTCGCTGTTTGGCTTTAGATTCCGCCCCGTCTTCTACTCCTCAGTCTCCACGCGACACCAGCTGAGTCAGCAACATCGAAATTTCTCTACTTCTAATCCCTCTAAATTCTTTACTTCTAATCCCTCTATTTTTGGATTTTGGTTTTTATGGGTTAAGGGTTTTATTATTTTATATTCATTTTTTATATTAAAATGGAAAATATTGGTAATGTTGGTAGCCATGACTATATCCCGAGTATGGAGTCAGATCAGCCTTAGTCTACTCCAACACATACTTCACAGTCCATAGCTACTAAAAAACATAGGAAACAAAGTTCTTGGGTTTGGGACCATGTTACATTAGACCCTGTAGATCAAACTATGTGTTACTGTAATTATTGTAATACCACATATACATGTCCTAGGAGAGGGGGTGTAGATCATATATCTAGACATTTACAAAAATGTATACTCAAACATAATAAAAATGACAACACAGATTTAAAACAATCGAAATTACAAGTAAGATCTAGTGGTATAATTAATTGGAAATATAATACAGAAAAAGTTAAGGAAGGAATAACTAAATTTATAGTATAAGACGAACAACCATTTTCTTTTTCTGAAAATAAAAATTTTGAATCATGTATACAAAATTATTTAAATCCACAGTTTAAAAGTTTTTCTAGAAATACGATAAGAAATATAATTTATAAAACATTTTAAAAAGATAAAAAAGATTTAATTGGAATATTTTTTAGTTTATTATGTAAAATATCATTAACATGTGATGTTTGGACTGGTCCAAATAATTTTCCATATTTATGTTTAACTGCACATTGGATAG
>JAMKQA010063868.1:0-11145 GCA_024699735.1 Posidonia australis | reverse complement strand
TTGACGCTGATTAATTCTGTTTTAACCGCAATTCCTACTTACTATATGTCTGTCTTGCATATGCCCAGACAGATTCAGAAGGACATTGATAGGCTTAGATACAACTTCCTCTGGAAGTCTGATCCTACTGCTGATAATGGCAGACATTTAGTTAAATGGGGTGCACTCTGCAGGCCTAAAAAGCAAAATAGTTGGGGGATCTTAAATCTCAGAAATTTTAATCTTGCACTTAAGTCTAAATTAGTCTGGCAATTACTCTCCTGGGATTGTCATGCTATGTGGAAAGAGCTAGTGAAGGTCAGGTATATGAAGCTATTAGGGCCTAGGGCTTTTCGAAATACTTCTTCTAACTGCTCCCTTTTATGGCTTTGCCTGGAAAAAAGTTTTCATGTTGTTAATTTTTTAGTTCTTTCCACCTGTGCAATGGGAAAGATATACTATTCTGGGAACAGAAATTGAGGGATGGGGCAAAATTAAAATATTTGCTCCCTCAATTATTCTCAATCTGCAGATGGAAGAAAGCCTCTGTTTACAAAATTTATAACATGTTTGATTTTGATATTAATAAGTTGTTGGATATTTCCAAAGCACAGTACTGTGATTACAATGTTCTACAATCTCAATTGGATTTGATGGCACAAATTATGCAATCTATCAATTTGGAGGAGGAGAGGGATGTTATATCCTGGACTCTATCGTCTTCTTCCAAGTTCTCTGTTAAATCATGTTATAAGATTTTGAATGATGATGGCCTCAGATTTAATCTGTTTGAACAGATTTGGCGGACTTGGGTCCCCCTCAAGGTTAAGTTATTCTCCTGGCTTGTTATTCACAATAAAATCCTCACAAAGGAAAATTTGTTAAAGAGAGGGTGGATTGGATCATCTACATGTATTTTCTGTAATCAAAATACAGAAACTAATATCCATCTGTTTATGTTTTGCGATTTTATTTCTCAAATTTGGCAGTTTTTTTATGTTCCTAGTTATATCCTGGATTTTATAATCTGGGCTACTTATATCTGCATAAACCTGTCCTTAAATTCCATTTAAATAACTGCAGTTGGTTTGTTTTGATTCAAGTTATTCTCTGGATAACCTGGAAAGAAAGAAACAGTAAAATTTTTCATGAAAATTTTAAGTCTTCTCATGTCATTATTTCTGATATAATTGGACAAATGGGGCACTGATTAGATTTTCTTCTACCAAGTTTTGAAAAGGAGGATCTGAGGAGTTCATTATCTTCTATGAAGGCTGCTTGGGCAGAGAACCTCACAACCTCTTCAGATGCTCCTCCCACCTTTAATGATTCCACTATACATCCTGCTGCTGCTGCTGAAGATATGGAGCAATAGTTTTATTCACCTTTATAAACATTGAACTATTTTGCCAGCTTTGCTGGCTGTCTGTAATATTGACATGAACATTGCCTTGCTTTCGTTATTTTGTGATACTTTGAATCCCTGATTCCCTTGAAATTTCTTCCTTGAGATTAATATCTAATACTACTTACCATTGCCAAAAAAAAACATGCAAGGGAACATGAACTACGAACATAGCAATATGGTTCAGCATGAAACTTAAAAATCAACAAAATCAGTCAACAAAATTGCGAACATACACATGTTTTCATATATCTGTTCTCCTGCATGTTTTTTTGTAAAATTTCTACAAAACTTTCATACATATTCACAGTATAAAATTAAGGATCTTTTTACGTGGTTATACTAGTTGGCACATAAACTAGTAGATGTGCATTCCATTAGTTGGTTCTTTTTAAGTGTTAACTTTTTTTAGCATAGTTCATACACATAAAAACTGATTCAAATATTTTTGCATTCATGGAATTTACATATCCTTGTTTGGATGTTTAAAAGAAAATAAAATAAGATGCGTCTACATCTACTTCAACCAATTTCTTTACATGCATACCTTACGTGTGAATAAACTTTCATCAAAGAGTATTACCTAGGAGATGAGTAGTGTTGATATACAAGGGAGATGACATGGGTCTAACAAATATATTTTCTTTTCGTTATATGCCACTGAACTATACAGGAAACCTACGATAGCAGAGTAGTGGACTACATTCTACACTAGTGGGTCGAAACAAACTTGATCAACCCCAAATAAGAAGAATGTACTTGTAAATAATTATGGTTAGTATTAAAATTGCTTTAATATACACTTCTATCTTATATCATTTCTAATTAACTTCTTGTGTTTAATTTTATAGGATAGGTACATCTTCTTGTACCAACAAAAATATGAGGACGATAATGTCGATGAACACCCTACCTTTGACAAGAAACTTTAGAAGCAAATTTCGATGGAAAGGAATGTAAGTAATTTATCAAGAAAGCGAAGCCTGAGTGGTTTGAATCCATACTACTCAGAAGAGTCTACTATTGGTTTTTCTGTGGCTTCTACTATGCAGTATCATTCTGGAACTCAAGCTTCTGGTTCATTTGATCTAGATATCTTCTGATCTAAATTGTCACAAATAGCAACTACATTACAGAAGGGTTTAAGCATCCAAATACGCTCAGAAATAAATAATGAAATAAGAGATGAAATACATACTCTGGAGGATTGACTTGTACGGTAAAATTTTATTTAATTTTAAATTTTTTTGATATGCATTAATTGTTATATTGAATTCAATATTATAATATAATCATTATCTATCGTAGCATATTGTAAGTTTTTTTTTATAATAAGAAGATACAAGGCCTAGTAATAAGTTAATTTGTCAAGTGACGACGATGAGGATTACGAGGAGTATGCACGTAGTCATCGTTCTATTCATCCATCTTCCTCAAAAGGTATAGGAAAGTAAATTGGTTCTCGAAGAAAATGATATATATTATATCATTTTAACTTATATTATATTGAATGACTTGTATTATATCATTTCAGTATTGTATTATTATCAATTTTGTAAACAGATGAATGTGTAAAACCTTATGTTGTAATATAAATTGAAACTTTTTTTATAAAATTTGTACATGTATAATGTATGTGTAATTTAATATATTTGTAAAAGTATTTGAATGTCATTTTAATAGGTATATTAATCTATATCATTAATGATGTTATTTTTTTTTACTGTCCAGAATTAACGAAGACATTGCAAGGAAATATTCTCACTATTATAATTCTTTAATTAAGAATAGTTAAGACTTTTTCTTGTAATGTCTTCGCTAATTCTGAAACAACAATAGACTGGTCAAATATTTAATGGACATTTCTCAAGCATATTACAAGGAACTATCGAGGGCATAATGAGACTATTAAAAAGAAATATTTTCATGTAATATCCTTACTATAGTATCACAAGCATGTTATGAGAAAATATTTTCGTAATTTGAATTTAACAAGTTCTTTTTTCTGAGACTAAATAATCCTTGTAATGTTCTTATTATAGACTACAATACGGAGTTAACGAAAAAGTAGCGATAACTCTGCAATGACATTTATCTTCGTAAAATATCGTTTTCCTAGCATTGCCACTATTTTTGTATGTCGTGACTCATCTTTTAAATTTAGCCTTTTGATAGTGGGCTCTGTTACCTCCCAAAAGTGACACATGTTTCTGGACTACGTACGAAGACTAATATTCGTTTCTGTCACCTGATTAAAGGCAGATACGGTACGTTATTTGTTTTTGTCCACGGGAATATTCCGACGTTCATATATATTTAATTTATTCTTTTCATTGCCATTACGTTTATGATATAGCCAATTCGACTAGTCCTCTCCATTTTTCGTTTTAATTTTAACGAACATTATTATTCAATACTAAAATTAGTAGAAATGTTCATGTGAGGTTTTACTTCAAGTTTTACCGTCAATGAATTTCGGCCTCCCCCAAGAAAAAGAGAAATGCATTTCACAAGACGAAGAGAAATGCCACCAAACGATTCTGACCACTTTGTTATCGTCCCCACATGCTATGAAGTGCCTTCCCAATTTCAGAATTAAGAAAAAAGAAGGAATTGTGTTCCTAACAAGTTCTATTATAGTCACCAACCATTCCTCAAAGTATTGAAAAATAAGAAAGGAAGATTCTCATATATTATTTCAGAGACCAAAGGACACCATGCTTATGGTTTTGACTGTCTAGGGGAGAAGAAAAATGTAGCTGAGCTCTGCCCCCACAGGAAACTTTATCTGCTTCAATATCCAAATTAGGAATTTTGAGAAATAGGTTGAAATACGGGTGCATTTGGGATAATTGATGACAGGAACTAGTTTTTGATATAGATGTTAGAAGTCAACTTTTGACATAGATTATAAAAATTAACTTTTGAAATAAATGATAGAAACTTGTTTGACAAAATAACATCCTTATGTAGATTTTAGGTTTGATATTAGTGTCAAAATATCAAATTACTTATGGGTTACTGTTTTTTTTTTTTTGGTAATGGTAAGTTGTATTATATTAATATCCCAAGGAAAAAATCCAAGGGAATCAAGAGACTAGCGTTCACAAAAAATCACAGGATGAGAAAAAGGCAATGTGCTTGCCAATATTACTGACCAACACCAGCAAAGCTGGAAATAGTTCAAAATTGGACTGAAACTAATGAAGCTATAGCCCCATGTCATCACTAGAGGTAGATTGCTGAGGGTCAGAAGCAGGGTGAGGGGCTTTAGAGGAAGCGGATCGGATTGCAGACGAAGCTACTTTCATAGAGGAAAGAGAGTTCCTCAGATCCTCTTTCTCAAACCCTGGTAAAAGAACATCTACCCATAGATTCATTAGTCCAATGATATCCAAAATAATAAAATAAAGAGATTTATAAGAACCACAAAAAATTCTGTTGTTTCTTTCTTTCCAAGTTACTTAGAAGATAACTTGGATCAAAACATACCAGCTGCAATTATTTAAATTAAACTTGAGTACAGGTTTATGCTGAAATAAGTGTCCCAGATTATAGTAGCCGGGATATAGATTTGAGACCAAAAAGAACTTCAATATCTGAGTAATATATGCACAGAACATAAATAAATGCTTATTACTTTCAACATTTAAGTTGTAAAAAATGCAGTTAGTAGACCCAGCCCACCTTCTTTTGGCCAGGTTCTCTTTTGTAAGATTCCTATTATGAATTACAAGCCAAGAGAATAACTTAACTTTAAGTGGAACCCAGGTCTGCCAAATCTGTTCAAATAAGTAGAATCTTAAACCAGCATCATTTAGAGTATTGTAACAAGAATTAACAGTGAATTTAGAAGAAGAGGTAAGGGTCCAGGAGATGTCGTCCCTTTCCCCCCTCAAAGGAACAGAAAGGACAAAATCTACCAATGTATCCAGTTGAGCTTGCAAGTTGATACATTCATGTAGCTGGACCTTATAAAAATCAAATAGTTTGTTAATGTCAGACCCAACAATCTCAAAGAATTTTTTAACAGTAGCTCTTCTCAGTCTACAAATAGAGAAGAGTTGAGGGAACAAATACTTCAATTTATTACCATTCCACCATATATGTTCCCAGAATAAGGTGTCTTCCCCATTACCCAAGAGATGAGAAGAAAAACAGTTGATAATGGTAAAACTACTTTTGAGAATAAACCATAGAGGGGAGCAATAATTAGAAGAAGTATTTAAAATGGCCCCAGGCCAGGAAGAGTGCAAGTATCTGATTTTTACTAAATCTTTCCACATGGCATGATTGTCATAAGAAAATAATTGCCAGGTAAGTTTAGATTTAAGTGCTAAATTAAAATTTCTAAGATTGATAATCCCCCAGCCATTTTGCTGCTTATTTCTGCAGATTAAACCCCACTTAACTAAATACATGCCTTTTCCTTTAGAAGCATCAGACTTCCAAAGGAAGTTGCTCCTGATCCTGTCAATATCTTTTTCGACTTGTTTAGGCATGTGTAATACTGTCATAAAGTATGTGGGAATGGCGGATAAGACTTAGTTAACCAGTGTCAGTCTCCCACCAAGAGAAAGGAAATGAGCTTTCCAGTGGGACTTATGGGTTACTGTTGATATTTGTAATATCATTAAACATAAAAGGATACTATTAGTATTTTAATGATATTTTATCTGATTTCTGGTAGAAAATGTCTTCATCCTACTTCTCAAAAATAACATGGGTTACTATTTCAAAAGCCACTTGCTTTTGGCAAAAGTGGTTGTTGCAAAGTTCATTTGAAGTTGCTTATGGCTTATTCCAACTATTCCTAGAAACTAGACACTCAGAAATTGTTCAATAACTGTCCTGCACCTTAAATCACATTTAGAATTTAGCAGTTTGAAGTTTAGAAACTACTAAACTAGTCTTTTTCCTATTAGGTAGGAACAAGAAGAATAGATCAGACAAAGACAACAAGATAGTAGGGTTTGTTTATTTGTAAATTATTAGTGTAATATTTTAAGATTTAGTCTTATATTACTTAGAAAAAGAAGTAGATGGACCAAATAAAGACCAAGATCAACTAATATATCAACTTTAGTTCAAACATTTTAATCCTGGTTGTTGGGTTTGAAGTTGTTATGTGTCAGCTTGGCTTGAATTATCACAAATGGTATAAGAACTTGAACCAATCGAAAATATGAAAATTAAGTACTACACTCAAAGGAGTAGAAATTACCTCTAAAATCCTACATTATCTGGTTGTGGCTGTTGACTTTGACTTAAGATTTAGTTTAACATTACTCACAAAAAAAAAAAAAAGTAGATGAAGCTAAATAAAGACCAAGATTAAATACCATATCAATTTCAACTTAAGCATTTTAGATTAAATTTCGATATGAGGTTGTTATGGGTTAGTTTGGCCTAAGTCATTATAAATGTATCAAAGCTTGAAATAGTAAAAATTATGGAAACTAATTGCTACACTTAAAAGAGTGGAAGTTGCCTTTAGAATTTTACTTCATCTGGTTATGACTATATATGAATTCTAACAAGGATGTCAGATGTTACAATAGGGATATTGTAATATCCTAAGATTTAGTCCTACATTGCTTGAAAATGAAGTGAGTGGAGCTAAATAAAGACTAAGATCAATTACTATATAACCTACAATTTAAACATTTTAAGCCAATTGCTTGGTTTAAGGTTGTTATGAGTTAGTTAGGCTTAGATCGTTATAAATGGTATTAAAAGCTAGACTAATTGAAAATATGGGAAATAAGTGCTACACTCAAAGGAGTGTGTACTATCTCTAGAATACTACATCGTTTAGTTATGATTGTAGAATTTGACGAAGGCGTCAAATGCTTAAATGAGAATATTATAACATTTCAAGACTTAGTCTCATATTACTTAGAAAAGAAGTGGCACTACTAGAAGTTCTAAATTTAGTGAGGACAACTTACTAGGATATCACGAGAACTCGAAAACTACTAGCGAGGATTTAACAATGACATGTCCTTATTAATAAGAACTATTATAGTTTCTAGATTTCGTAAGGATATTTCCTCGTAATATCCTCACGAAACATCCACGGAATTTTCATGTGTGTGGGTATTTTCCTTCTTTTCTTCTATTCCTTTCCCACTCCTCCCTAAATCTTCTTGACTTCCTTCCCCAACCAAACCCTTCTGCTCTTCTTCTTCCTCCCCTTCCTCTACGAAGCAGTCACCCTCTCGCTTCTCCTAAAGCCCCTAAAGTAGCCGTCCTCTTGCTCCTCCTTCATCCCCAAATCCATTGTCTCCTACCTCCTCCGTAGGTAGTGCCTCTTTGTCCTTATCGACGTGCTCGTCGCCCACCTTCTTCATCCTCTCCCCAACTACCTCTCCCTATTCACTATCGTCGACTAGGCAACCTCATTCAAGGGAGGAGATCTAGGGTTACGGTCGATCCAAAATCCCCATTTGAGGTTCTGATAGAGGAGCTCATCGGCATCAGCTCCTACATGCTCGATGACATGGTGTCCTGCTCCAACTAGGGCTTGAACGAGCTCGATTTTGTCTTCTTGACATTGGTGGTTGGTTCGATCCTCAACTTCATGTTGATGTATCGTCCAACTTCGATCACTACCTCTGTCATCTCGATTAGACCTGTCAATTTCTGACACGATACGATAACACGACACGAATACGACACAATATAACCGTATTTGGGTTTATCCTTATTATGTCTCGTGTACTTATCGTGTCTATTCGGTAGACACGACTATTAAATGGGTCATTTTCGTGTCTAAGGTAAAAAAACATGATAAGTACACGATAAATACACGTTACTTAATCATGTATATAGATTATAACTTTCATTATTTTGAATAATGGATATTTATAATATGTTGTAGATTTATGATATTAACATATGGAACAATGGAACATGTGAAATATTGTTGAATGATTGGTTTCATGATTTATTGATTTGTCTTTAATTTTTCTACATGTACAAAACGTGTAAATGTTAAACGTATACTAAATGTGTAATCTTGTATTAAACATGTAACCGTGTAATAAACGTGTACTCATGTCAATCAGATCGTTATCATGTCAAAACGACACAATTCACTTAAACGTGTACTTAACGGGTCTTGTCGTGTATACACGCTAACAGACAATTTGTGTTTAGGTTTAGTATTAGGTACACGATAATTAAATGGGTCGTGTTTGGGTTTAACATATATGTATAGTATACACATTTATACACGACACTATCCATTTGACAGGTCTAATCTCGATGCTCTCAGGGATATTCGCCCAATGCCCCATGGGGCACATGTTTGAGTGTGGGGCCTGCTTGGTGCTAGATAGGGTGGGGACACTTGTTTACAAGGGGGTGGTGTTCACGGTTGTTGGGTTCATCGTAGGGCTACTAGGGGGGACAACATTGTCGAATAAGTTGAATTGGTTGAGGAAGAAGATGGACCTAGAGTGCTGGTGAGGGGAATGTGGAGGAGAAGGAGAAGTTGGTTGTTGCCATAGTGTTGAAGAATGGGAATGGTGGTGAATTGTAGCGGGGAGTGAGGCTTAGACTATCTATTTGAGTAAGTGATCTCTGCTCTTTCTTGATCAAGTTATCCTCTTTTCCTTTTTAGTCTTCTTTGATTTGTCTTTAGATTATGGGATGATCATTAGCTAGAATAGATTAAAGAGGGGTAAGAGAGTGAACCAGTAAAGTGGGGGTTTTGTAGGCCTGATAATGGGTTGAGTCTGGACCTGAGACTTGTGGGTCTAGACTCGTAAAGTAATTAGGGTCTGAGTTTAGAAAATAAGACCCATAGACTCGTAGATCCAGACTTGATAAACTCATTTGTTTAGTGGGTAAGTTTTTGGTCCAAAAATATACATACCATGTACTCAAACTATATTATAATAATTATATTCAAATATATAGTAATACTTATAAGTTAAAGCCCTAACTATATTTTAAGTTAAAAGGTAAAACCTACTTCATTTAATTTATTATTATCGACATTGCCAAACAAGTTGAATTGGTTGAGGAAGAAGATGGACCTAGAGTGCTGGTGAGGGGAATATGGAGGAGAAGGAGAAGTTTGTTGTTGCCATAGTGCCGAAGATTGGGGATGGTGGTGAATTATAGCGGGGAGTGAGGCTTAGACTATCGGTTCGAGTAAGTGATCTCTGCTCTTTCCTGATCAAGTTATCCTCTTTGTCTTTTCGGTCTTCTTTGATTTGTCTTTAGATAATGGGATAATAGCTTGAATAAACTAAAGAGGGGCAAGAGAGTGATCCTGTAAAGTGGGGGTTTTATAGGCTTGGTAATGAGTTGGGTCTAGACCCGAGACTCGTGGGTTTAGATTCATAAAGTTAGGATTTGAGTTTAGAAAATAAGACCCATAGACTCGTAAATCCAGACTCGATAAACTCATTTGTTAGTGGGTAGAGTTTGGGTCCAAAAATATCCATACAATGGACCCAAACTATATTATAATAATTATATTTAAATATATATTAATACTTATAAGTTAAAGCCCTAACTATATTTAAAGTTAAAAGTTAGAACATGTTTCATTTAATTTAAAATTATATGTTTGTTAAGTGCAAATGAGTAATATCTTAGTATCATATCGAATAAAGTTAATGATGCATATGAAGTTGAATAACTTTTTTATTGGTAATTAAAAACCTATCTTTTTCAAAAAACAAAAAATTGAATGAACTATGTCATATTCATGTGTAATAATATTTTATTTGCTAATAGTGCAATAAAATGTATGACATCATGATGTAAAACGGTATGTGCTTTCTATTAGACCTGTTAGACCCAAGACTCGTATATATCTTGACCAATTATCTTTATGAGTTTGGGTATAGGTTTAAGTCTTGATTTTAAATTACGAGTCTAAACTTGAACCTATACCCATGAGAAAAGATAGATCTAGATTTAGGTATATGTAAATTCTATTCAGACCTGACTTATTGTCAGGTCTAAGGTTTTGGTAGTTTTGATTCATTGTTGATCGTGAAGTTTATTTTTTTTTAAGTAGAAGGATATGTTGAACTCCATTTCTTGTTTCCACTACATCTTTGCTAATGAATTTAACAAAAAAGTTGACCACATGGTGGATGTGGTGATCAAATCACATTGTTCTTTTGGTCACTTGGTGATACTATTTTTTGGATTTCTATGGTGTGCTTGATATTCTTGTTTCTAACAAAGTTTAGCCTGTTGTTGGCAACAGTAACAACTGTTTTTCTTCTTCTTTTGCTTTTGAACAATCTATGTAAATAAAGTTTTTTTTTTTTGTTAACGGTTGAGATAGATTTTATTTCTTCGGTCAAAAAGCTAGAATAGAAATATAGAGTACCAAAAATATTACAAACCCTGAGGCTCTACAGCCTTCCAAAAGAAGCATAAAGCTTAAAATGTTAAAGTACCATATAGGATGACAATCTGTTCAGAAGTATACAAAATGGGGTAGAAAAGTATTATCTCCAAAAATGAATCTATATAACTAGGCCAGCATTATGAATGATTCATTCATAACTTCCTGGGCGGCCTCTTCAGATGGTGCAGGAGGAGGAAAAGAAGGTGGAGCAAGTGAAAGCCCCTCAAGTTGTGGTGTTAATGCAGCGACAAACTGCATCATATCTTCTTTCTCAAATCCTAAAACAAAATTTGCCACCCAGAATTGCATCAAACATAAAATGTCAGAAATGATCTCACAAGCTGACTTAGAAGAATTACGAAAAATCCTGCAATTTCTC
>JAMKQA010063851.1:0-10089 GCA_024699735.1 Posidonia australis | reverse complement strand
GGAGAAGATACATCATGAATCAAGGTGGTGGGACAGATTGGGGATGAAACTGACCCAGAAGGAGAAGAAGAAACAAAATTAACTCCCGAGGAACCTGGCGCTCCCAGAGGCGGATGCTGCGGCAAAGGCTGACTAACTATGCTAGGGTGTGCTGGGGTGGCTTCCTGAGTGTCAATCACAATGACCTTCTGATCAATCAGATCCTGGACAACGTCCCTGAGTGTGAAGCAATTGTCTATCGTGTGGCCAACCACACGATGGAAATTGTAGAACGCATTGGCATTGTACCAGGATGGCAGTGGATTAGGCGGAGGGCGTACCTCTGGCAACCTTAGCAAAGATGCAACTTTAGGGAATACCATGCTCAATGGCTCCACTAAAGGGGTATAGTGGCGTCGGTCACAGCGTTGTCGCTTCGGTTGTGGATGTGCCAACGGTGGGCGCGTCCTAGCCGGTGGGTTAGGATATACTGGTGTGGCAGTTGGGGTGATATGCGATGCATGTTGTGCCCAAGGTGTAGGCATGGGTGCATAAAATACTTCGAGCTGTGAGGGCAGGCGAACATCTACTGGAGCAGCAGGGGATCTAATGTAGGAGACAGAGTTCTTGGGAGAATCCCACCTCCTGGGTGTGTTGGTGTTGGGGTTGCTATTGTTGCTGCTACTAGGACCACTATGTGAGGCAGTGGCCTGGTTGGCAAATGCAGAGAGTGCTGGAAAACTACCGCCGCGTAGTGAACTCTCAACACGGGCGCCTGCCCAAAGCAGTGTTGTGAAAGTGGTGACAAGCTGGATGCTAAGCAGAGCCTCGACCGCTGGCTGTGCTCCTCGGATCACGATCTCAATAGACTCTTCGTCCGAGGGTCTATCTCTGACCTGCGAAGCCAAGGACCGCCAACGTCCAAGATACTCCCCGAATGCCTCTTGGGGTCTCTACCTAAGAGCGACTAGCTCCTCCCGCTTGGGGACTAAGTCGAGGTTAAAGGAATATTGTTCCAGGAATGCCTGCATAAGGTCATCCCAAGTCTTGATGGTGGCCATGTTGAGGGAAGTGAACCACTTCAACGCGGGCCCAGTGAGACTCTTTTGGAACTGGTGGATTAGCAACCTTTCGTCAACCTGGAGCTGAGCGAGGTCTCCGCAATAGGCTTTAAGGTGGGCAATTGGGCAACCCCTACCATTATATTTCTCAAATTCCGGGATATGAAAATTCGAGGGGAGAGTCGCCTTTGGGAAATAGCAAAGGTATCGGAATTGGTAGGACTAGCCATCCCCACCTTACACTTGCCAGAGAGTGTGCTCCAGATCGTTTACTTTTGTGAGGAGAGCATCTAGAGCTACTGCAGCTGTGGATTGTGTAGTAGAGGCGAGTGCCGCGTACACTGTATGGGTCGCCCCTAAGGGCTCCTCCGGATCCACCATTCCACTGTCTGGTGCTACGGTAGGATGGCCAGTGTACCCGTGCATGGGTGCAGTGTGCTGTGGGAGGAAAGATGAACCTTGTGTATGATAAAAGGGTGAAGGAAAAACAGGAGGTGGTGCAACTAGTGGTGCAGAATATGGGAGCAAGAGTTGTTGGACCGGGATGGTGTCAACACTCATGGATGGTAATGCTCCCGCCAGCCTAGAAGGCTGGCCACTAGATAGGAGGGGTGTATGCTTAGGTGGGTGCTATGCTGGTATAACAGAGGGTAATGCCGACACCCGTATTGCTGGAGAGACAAGGGATGGCGACGACTGTGGTGGGAGTGCAGCAAGTGTAAACTGTGGTCCTAAGGCTGGTTGCGCAGGAAACTCGGGAGCTGGGAAAGGCAAAGCTGAGAAGTGTTGGAACGCTAGTGCTAATCACTGTAGCTACAGGGCAAGGGCCATCATCTGTTGCAGCTGCGCGGTCGTGGGATTGTCGCTGGTGGCTCCGACGGAGGGAGGCAAGACAGAGGCAGAAGCAAAAGGCTGAGATCCTAGTTGTCCAAACTCGGGGGTAGCTATTACTTAAACAGCTGCAGTAGGACGAGGGCAGGTAAACACAAAGGTTAGGGAGAGACAGGCTCAACTGTTGTGGCCTCGACAGCAGGAGAAGACCAGGCAGGTGATCCCGATGGTGGGGTTGCCACGGGAACACAGAAATGAGGTGGTGGAGGTCTTCCAAAGGCTAAGGCAAAAGTGGAGGCAGCAGAGATAACAGGAACAGACACATAGGAAGAGTGTCCTGAGACAAGAACCTCCTCCTGGACAGCAGGGGAAAGGGACTTGCCAGCATGTAGGGGAAAGTACGAGAAAATCACAAGACGCAAAATAGGAACCCACATGCAACAACATCATAAAATAAGGGATTGAGGTGCAATGATAATATGGTCTACGAACTTAAATGCGAAGATAACGGTGAACTCTGGGACTCAACAATGATGAAGGAAAAATGTTAAGGACCGAAATGCAAGAAACAATGATCTTAGGGATCTAGATGTTAGGAAAGTAGGATCTATATGCAATGAAAACTTAGGGACTATGTGTGATGAAAATAAACCTAAGGTCCTAAATACTACTTGTGCACTGAAATAGGCAGGTGCACCTGTTTGGTGCACCATACAAGTGCATAGGGATGGTGCACCTGTTTGGTGCTCCAATTCTGTGCACCACTAAGGTGTGCCAGTTAGGTGCACCAGATGAGTGATCCTTAGGACCTAAATGTAACAAAAATGAACCAAAGGACATAAATGTAATGAAACCTAAGGACCTAAATGTAACAAATATGAAAAGTCGAGGACTTAGCTCTAACCAGGGGCATTCAAAAATCAACGATGGATCGCCGGCATCTTCACTCTAGCGTGAGCTCACATGATGGATTGGTAGTGGCACAACGGCGAAGGACGAGAGGTGACAGTCGGAAATGCTTGAGGGAGGCACGGCGAGCATTCCTAAGGCATCGGGCAAGGTAAAAGAGGGTTGGGATGCTCTCCCTAGCTCACGCTCCGACGAGGTGCTGTTGACGCCATAGAAGATGACAGCAAAGGTTGCAGGCGGCATTTCTGATGCTGGGATGGTCTCGAGGCGAGCAGGGAAGTATCGGGGCGGTATAGTAGACACTCTAGAGGTGTCAACGGAGGTCAAGGATGCTTGGGAGGCTCTATCCACCTCTTGTGTCGGCAACAGACGTGGCGGAGGTGGGGGTGTCATTCCAGGGGCTGTGACAATGATGTGGCGGTGTGGGGGGATCCATGGCGATATGATAGGGCTTCCTGAAGCGACGGCTTGAAGTGGGCATGACCGAAAGGCTCTACCCACTTGGTGGGTTCTGTGGTGGAGGATGTAGCCGACGGCATGCCATTAGCCATTGTTGGCCAGGAAATCCTCTCCTGAGCGATGGAGGCTCAGGGAGGAGGAAGAAGGAGATGGGGAGAGGCATTAGGGCCTCGTCCAGACTGAGAGGCCATAGGCCTCGTACTCGCTGGTGGGTTGCACCGGCCACTGAATAATAATGGAGATCAGACCAAAAACACAAAGTGCAAGATTAAAGATGGGCTTTTCGAGATTGGGAGATAGAGAATTACCAAGATACAGAAGCTCTAGTCATCATGGATTGCTCGACAAGACTAGCTGTAGAGGTTGAATTATCTGTCAATTTTTCCACCATGTTTTTCGTCCACTCAAAAATCTTTTATGGCTTCTTTAATATGTCGATGCACGGGCTCGAGGGGCTATCAATCTCAGAGGTTGTCGATAACTGGATTGCCTATCGTGGAAAGGAAGAGCGACTGGATTACAGTGCATGGTAACCTAGAAATCATGGTTGTGTGCCACTAGCATGCACTAGTGAGGTGCGCCAGCTATGTGTGCTAGTTTGGTGCGCTTACTAGGTTCACCAATTAGGTGCACCAAATGGGTGGGCTATCCAAATGTGGTATGGTTATTGGTTGGAAGCTTGAAGTCATCGCCTCTGGATCCACCAATGGGTCATCTCAAAATTGGGGTGTCTACACACCCAAAATACGTGCTCAACTGACCAATACTGCAGAAGACAAAAAGCAAGTCAGAATGGGCAGTTAATATTTTATAAAACTGAAATGAAATAAAATATAAGTTCCGTACTATCAGAAGAGGATATAGTCCAATATATGAATGGCAGTTCTTCTAGACCACCAGATCGAAACCCTAAATAAGGTGAGCATAGCTGGCTCCACCCCAATCGTAAAAGTCTAACCGGCTCAAGTTTGCTATATAGATCAAATAGTCTATGTGTACACAGTAGCCAAAGGTGTCACAAAAAATCAAATAGATCAACTCCAAATGGAAGTGGCGAAGGACGTAGTCCGCCTTAACAGTCCTGGGAGTAAGGCCCGACCAAAATAAGTGCCACTGTCGCAACCACTGTAGCGTGAAGCTAAAAGAAGCCCTTTTGTTGGCAGGCAGGTCTCGTCCAAGCAGCGTTAGGACTTGGAAGAAACCCTGGGTCATCTTTCTAGTGATAGGCTCAGCTCTAAAGCACAGCCTGGTCAGAAGAGCCTAGTGCTCCGGCAAGATCCCTAGCTCACCAAAAAGAAAGTGGAAAGTGTGTGTCTCATACGTCCAACACTTTGCCAAAGTAAGGAAAAATTGGTGTAATACTTGTAAAATTAATTTTTGTAATTGTTTACATTTTTATGAATTTTATTCTTGGACAGGTGTTACTGTTCCGAGGCCTGTTGTGTTGATGTCTGCTTTTGGGCTTGGGCTGGCTTCTGTGGTGTGTCCCTATGCGTGGCTGGCACTATGCATTATGGCACTGTGCTTGTCGGCCCAGGTGTGGGGCCTGCGTTGCGGGCCGACTAGTGGTTGGTGTGGGGAATCGTTGGCTCGTGCCTTGGAACTAGCTGTTGGGCTATGTGCGGTGAGGCTGGAGGGTGGCCGAAGACTGGCTGGTGTGCGCTTGCCAGAGGTTGGTGGGCAGGTGCACGACGACCTCCTCCCCCACGTATATAACGCATGCTTTGGGTGAGTCCTCTTCGATGCACCAGAGCCCCAACCTTCTTCCTTCTATTCCTTTCCTCCTCTCTTTTCCCCCTCCACTCCTTCTCCATCTTCTTCTTCACTCCTCCTTCCAATCTCAGTTGGGTGCTGGTGACAGAGAGAGAACCTGAGAGTGGGAGATATGAGGCGGTGGCTTGCGATGGCTCGTGGCGATACGGGACGCTCCGAAACGACGTCCCTGAGGTTGTGGAGTGGAAGTTGACAGGCGGGGCCACCAGAGTTTGTCAGAGTTGGTCGAAGGATCGTCGGAGCTCATTTTAGGTACATATCCCCAATTTAATATGTAGAAATCTTGTAAAATGGTAGAAATGCCTAGGATGCATGTAATCTAGGCTAAATTTACTGTTCTAGATTTTTGGGAATTTATTGTGGCTTTCATGGGTATTTATGTCAATGGTTGAGATTTGGGTCATTTAGACCTTTATGCCTTTGCGATTTTGTATCTTTATGCATTGTGAATGGATTCCAGTTTTGTTTATTTGGTTTTGGAGTAAAATCGAGGGTCTACCACATATGTTTTATTCGGTTTTTTTGGTGGTTGTTTGGGAGGTCCGATCAGAGCTCCCATTCTAGGTGATTTCTAGGTGCCCAACTGTAGGTCGCCCGAATTTTGACAAAATACTATGGGCGTCGGCCGATTGCATGGGCCACATGCACGGGTTCGGCAATGGATCTGGCTCCTAGTCAAGGATTTATTGGCTTTCAAATGAAAGTGCCAGGGGCGTGGGCTAGACGCGTGCTCCACATGTGTGGGTCTGCCAGGCATTTTTCTTGGGTTTTACCTGGATTTTTGGACAATGTATTTTAATGCAGTAGTTTTCTAGATTGGTTTGTATTGTCCTTGTGAGATGCAATTGTGGGACATCAGTGGTGGTCACCTAGGACACCTGATGTGCCATTTTGCCATGGTTTTGGAAGAGCTTTCAAAGATATGAAAATGGTTTTGGAAAGTGGATTTCAAAAAAGATAGTTGGTCTATTTTGAAAAATGTTTTCCTAGTTTTCTGTGTGAGGGCCGAGACAGTGTAGGACCATGTTGTCGGGACCAGGGAATGTGACGACTTCTCAGCTAGTTGGGCGTGACTCCATGGTTGAGGTCGAGGGCTGAGATACCTAAGGTTGAGGGGCGTTGGGTCCTAGCGGTATGAGACTCCTTGACTGTCGTCTCAAGGCTAGGGTTGTGGTCCACGGGTTGTGGTGTCTTGTGGCATGACAGGGATGTATGATACTCCTACTGTCGCTATAAGCACTAAGGCTTGTAGTTGTCGTGTATGGATGTATGATACTCCCTCCTGAGCACTATGTGTGGAGAACGCCGTGAGGAGGCATACCTTGTGGTCGCCAGTGCGGGTGGGACACATGCCCCATAGCTGGTAGCGTCCTAAGGGACAGGACATCCTTCCCAGGGAGGGGTTGGCTCTTGAGGGTTCTCTAAAGTGGGAGAATAGCGGGACGGTGAACGCTCTTGCATAGGGTGGCCGTCACCGTGGCAGTGCAGAATGCTGTGGTCACTCCTCGACGGACTACGTGTAGCCAGAGTTAGGTTGCGTGGCTCTTCCCTACTCACTATGTGTGGTTTTGGCCATTGAGGGCCTTTGCTTGTGGTTATGGGCTAGTAGAGCCCTGGTTGTGGTTTTGGCCAGTGTGGGCCTGGTTTGTGAGGCTTTTGAGAAAATGGTTTGTGGAATGAATTTTAAAAGAAAAGTAATTATGATTTGCTTTTCATGATTTTCGTGGGGTGCGTACTAGGTGACTCCTGTCACTCTTGTGTTTTCCTTGTGGTTTTGGTTTGCAGGTGCAGACATGTGGTTGGTTTAGCATAGTGCATATAGTTTGAAGTCTCCTAGTCGTACACACAGGTTCCTGGTAGATAGATATTTCTTGTTTAGCTTTAATTTTCCTGTAATTTAATTTGTTTTAAATTATTATGGAAAATGAGGGGCGTTACAGGTTGATATCAGAGCTCCAGGTTCACTAGGTTGCACTTCACCTAGGATGTCTAATCTATAGACTCTACAGGTTTTACATGCATGGTAGAGTCTGCACTTAATTTTCTCGCCATTCTTTTCTAGTTGTTGTTTTGTGTGTGGTGTAGGTTCTTTGCCTCTCTCTGGCAGGATGCCTCCTCGTGGTCGTATGGGCATGGCCACTGTCGAGGAGACTAAGCCTCAAGAGGATGTTGGTGGATGGAAGGTGG
Source organism: Posidonia australis (assembly GCA_024699735.1). Classification (NCBI taxonomy): domain Eukaryota; kingdom Viridiplantae; phylum Streptophyta; class Magnoliopsida; order Alismatales; family Posidoniaceae; genus Posidonia; species Posidonia australis. Next base: position 2,890 of record JAMKQA010063851.1, on the reverse strand, counting down.
TTCGTGCGGAATTGAGGAGTTTGGCGCACTGGATCTCTCATGCGTTTAGCAAGAGTAGTGCTAGTGAACCATCAGGTGATCCGTTGCTGACACAGTTCATGAAGCTTTGCCCATCATTGTTAAAGGGCAAGGTCAATGCTGAGGAGTGCGAGGCCTGGTTGGAGATGGTGGTGAAGATGCTAGAGAGCATGGCATGCCCGGAGGAGCAATGAGTGCGGCTAATGACCTACCTGCTGGATTGTCAGGTTGATAGATGGTGGAAGTCTATGAGGCGGCTGAAGTTCTTAGACTCAATCACTGTTAGCATCCAGTTAAAGCATTTCAAGGTGGCCTTCAATGGCAAGTATTCTCCTGCTCATGTGATGGAGCAGCTATGCCGAGATTTCCGACGTGTAGAGCAGGACACGATGTCGGTGCTCGAGTATGAGACTAAGTTCGTCTGGCTAGAACGCTTTGTTGCTACCTATGAGTCTGAGGAGGAGCGGGCATAGAGGTTTCTGGACGACTTGAACCCTAGGCTACGGGTGAAGGTGATGGGCTGAAAGTGCCATACAGTGGAGGACATGGTTGGGATGGCTTAATGCTTCGAGGCAGAGCATCAAAAGTTTCTGGAGAGTGGTCCCAAGGGGAAGGGTAGGTCTTCTTTTACTTCCTACTTCTCTTTCTCTGGTCCTCCAAGTGCTAGTAGTTCAGGTAGCCCTGAGAAGAAGCAGAAGGTGAGATTCAGCATTTCCTTTGTGGGCCGGCAGAGTTTTACTGGGGTTAGCGTAGTTGGCCTCAGTCAAACAGGGTCCAGTGCTCCAAGTGGGAACCAGTGCTACAACTATGGTCCAGTGGGCCACAACTCTGTAGCAGGCTATTGGCTGCACAAAGTCGGTAGAAGAGCTATGCCAATAGGAGGCAGAGACCACTGGAGTTTGTAGTGGGAGACTATGTGTTCCTGACGGTGTCATGAGGTTCGGGAAGCAAGGCAAGCTAAGTCCTTGCTATATTGGCCTGTACCAGATCACTTAGAGGATCAGTGCAGTTGCTTATCGATTGGATCTACCACCAAAAATGTCATCTGTGCACGATGCGTTCCATGTATCCATGCTGAGGAAGTGCCTGGCTGACGCGTCTCATGAGATGCCAGTTTAGCCAGAAGGGCTCCAGGAAGATCTACCCTTTGTGGGGGATGCCATTTAGATTGTTGACAGTAAGGAGCAGGTGCTGCGGAATGAGGTGATTCCACTGGTTTTGGAGTAGTGGCGGCATCATGGAGTCGAGGAGGCCACGTGGGAACGTGAGGAAGCCATCCTAGCACAATACCCGTATCTTTTCACCAAGTGATTTAGAGGGCGAAATCTTCTTTTAACGTGGTTAGGATGTAACACCCATAAAAATCATTTTTGCAATTATTTACATTTTTTATGAATTTTATTCTTGGACAGATGTTACTGCTCCGAGCCCTATTGTGTAGATTTGTGCTTTTGGGCTTCATCCTCGTGGGCTGGCTTCTGTGGTGTGTCCCTGTGCATGGCAGGTACTGTGCTTCTTGGCCCAGGTGTGGGTTTGCGTGGGGCCTGCGTTATGGGGCGACTAGTGGTTGAGTGGTTGGTGCGGGGAGCCATTGGCTCGTGCCTTAGTGTTGGTTGTTGGGCTCTGTGCGGTGAGGCTGGAGGGTGGCCAGTGACTGGCTGGTGTGCGCGTGCTGGAGGTTGGTGGGTAGGTGCACGGGGACCTCCTCCCCTGCGTATATAACGCGTGCTTGGGGCAAGTCCTTTTCGACGCACCGGAGCCCTAGCCTTCTTCCCTCTTTTCCATTCCTCCTCTCTTTTCCCCTTCCACTCCTTCTCCATCTTCTTCTTCACTCCTCCTTTTGGTCTCGGGTGGGTGCGGTTGACAGAGAGAGAGCCTATGTGTGGGAGACGGGAGGTAGTGGCTTGCGGCAGCTCGTGGCAGTGCTGGAGACTCCCGAACGACATCCCTGAGGTCGTGGAGTGGTAGTGGACGTGTGGGGCAGCCGGAGTTTGTCGGAGTTAGCCAAGGGATAGTAGGATGCATGTAATCTAGGCTAAATTTAATGTTCTAGAAAATTGGGAATTTATTGTGGCTTTTACAGGTATTTATGTCAGTGGTTGAGATTTTGGTCATTTTGACCATTATGCTTTTGCGATTTTGTATCTTGAGGCATGGTGAATTGATTCCAGTTTTTTTTATTGGATTTTGGTGTAGACTCGAGGGTCTACCATATACTTTTTATTCGTGTTTTCTTGTGGTTGTTTGGGGGGTACGATCGGAGCTCCCACCTTGGGCAATTTCAAGGTGCCCTACTGCAGGTCATCTAAATTCTGACAGAATACTGGGGGCGTAGGACAATTGCGAGGATTACATAGCTGTTCTGGCCCCTGGTCGTGGCGCTATTGGCGTTCAGATGAAAGGGCCAGGGCGCGAGCTAGACGTGCGCTCCACATGCACGGGTCTACTAGGCATTTTTCTTGGGTTTTTCCTGGATTTTTGGAAAATGTATTTAATGCAGTAGTTTTCCGGATTGGTATGTGTTGATATGGTTGGTTTAAATTTTTGATTTAATTAGATTAAACTTAGATTTCATTAGTCTTGATTTAATTGAGTATTTTGCTTGACTTGATTAAGTATTTTACTTGATTTAATTAAGCATTTTATTTAGGTTTCGATGTAGGGTTTTGTTTTCTTTTATTTTTGAAATTTTCATGGATTTTAGGATTTTAATTCTAAGTTTTCTTTAATTAGAGATTTTTATATTAATTAGGATTTTCACTTATTGGATTTTTAAATGATTTAATTTGAGTTAAGACTTGAATTAAGGTTTTATCTTTCTTATAATGGATTTTAATTGGATTAAGTGGGTTTTAGGGTTTTATTGGATTTT
>JAMKQA010063801.1:0-10675 GCA_024699735.1 Posidonia australis | reverse complement strand
GCCGGACTGGGCCTATCCAGCGGGCCGGCCGGTCTGGACCGGCACGGCCCGCGGTCGTTTTTGCGGGGCTCGGGCAGGGCCGGCCCGGCCCGTTTTCCATGTCTACTTCTTCCATGGCGCAATCAGAATACTGGACCGCACTCTGCTCTGCCACTGACTCATCTAGACTATGGACCTCTGTGACTGGATTTGAGACCGCTGTAAGCAATGCTCAAGATTGATTGACTGCATTGATGGATCTACTGATGCCACTGCTTGTAGGACTATCATTGTGGGGCTCGCTGTTAGGGCGGTGGCTGATGCTGTCAATGTGGCTGCCGACAATTGAGGCTGTGGATGCACCATTTGGCGTCGGCTCTTTTCTGCAGTGGCCTGGCTCTGATTAGGATTGAGTATCCCTGCACTGACAAAATTGGTGAGGTCCGATGGAATAAAAATCTTCTTGTACCTCCTGGTGCGCGAATATCTGTCTTTATGTGGCTGTCATTCGTAGCCCAGTCCCTCGAACTCTCGCCTTTCCTCTGCCTGGATAGGCTCGGAGATTCCCTGGCCGTGTTGCCTGAGTGGTGTTCCTTTCTTGTATCCTTATTTGCGACACACGTTTTCGATCATCCGAAGAGGATTGCCACAAACGGTCATGTAACTGACACTATCGAGAGCTGGGATGTAATTGACTGGCTCGAAGCGGTTGACTCGGAACATGACATCGGATGGCTTGGGGTCGAAATGGACGGTCTGGAGTGAGATAGCGGAGACCGGTTCGACCTTTTCTTTGTCAAGATCTTCCGCCATGACAACAACTATGTCATTGCCCCAGCGGAACTTAACCATACAATGGAGGGTCGAGGGGATCACCTGATGCTTGTGGAATCAAGGGCGCCTAAGCAAAAGATTGAAAGAGGGCTCTAGATCCACAATATAGAATTTGACATCGAAGACTACAGGCCCTATGGTGAGAAGAATAACCAACATCCCTAGCACATTGTGATGCGTATTATCAAAAGCGTCATTCCCTTCGTAGCTGGTATGATATCCTCGGCTTTGAATACGATTTTGTTTGTTGTGCGCAAAAGGTAGACATTTAGGCCTACGCCGTTATCAACCAGAGTGAGGGGAATTCGAAAGTTTTGATATGACGTTGTGATGAACAGGGACTGGTTATAATTGACTCCTGTCGGAGGCAATTCCTCGCTGGAAAAGGAAATGACATGAGGCTCTGCAATCATGCCCACCATATTCTCAAAAGCGGACGGTTCTATGGTAGGAGAGACATAAGCAGCCTGAAAGACCCTGAGGAAGGCCTCTTGATGTTCAGAAGAAGTATGGATGAGATCCCAAATAGAGATGTCGGCCTTAACCTTCTTCAGTTGAGATGTGATGTTGGCAGAGGGTTGCTCCTGCCTGGTTGACAACGTAGGGACTGAACAAGGGACCGTCCTGGATGATTGGGTAACTGGCTGAGGAAGGGAAGACGCTGAACAATCAGGCTGGGCTGCTGACGCTGGTGGCCTATACACCTTCCCTGACTTGGTGACTTCTGCACACATTTCTGCGGCATATTCATAGGGTACATGGTGAGTGTCCCTTGTCAGGTGGATGACAAGAGGGGTACGTGCTGCCAGTTCCAGCAAGGCAGACACAGGAAAGGTTGAGGGGCGGTCTAAATGGAGAGGATGTTGGATAGGATATTGGACAAGAGGCTGGACAGAATGCTGGACAGGATGAGTAGGCATTGGTCGGGCGAGTAGGCAAATGGGCGACCCAGAGCACACGTTAGACAGTGCGGCGGTATGCTCCGCCCTGGCAGTCAACCGTATCATGTGGATTGCTGACTCGGAACCGGCACGACTCAAGTGATAAAGGAGAGTAGGGAAGGGCTCATCAACAGCATGGATCAAATCAGAGGGGTCTACTACGGAAGTAGTAGTCCCAAAAGTAGAAAGGAAATGGATTCCTGAGGCCCTAGTGCCTGCTGAGTTGTTATACGTAGGCATGGGCTGGTTGACAATGTTAGGATAGGCGAGTGGTGCTTGTGCCCATGGAGGTGGTGATGCAGGTGCAGTGTGCGCCTCCTGGGTGTCAATGACGATGACCTTATGGTCAATCAAATCTTGAATGGCGTTCCGAAGAGCCATGCAATTGTCTGTCGAGTGACCCACGCAACGTTGGAAATTGCAGTGGAGGTTCGTGTTGTACAACCCCGGTAAAGGGTTCGACAAGGGACAGACCTCCGGGAGTTTCATGAGTGACACCATCTTGGGGAGGATGGCACTCAATGGCTTCACAAGTGGGGTGGACTATTGTGTAGCACGCTGAGGCCGTCTTTGCCTTAGGCGGGGTCCTTGCCGGACTGGTGCCACGGGATACACCAGTTGGGCGGTGGTGGTGATCTATGGTGTGTGCGGTACCCTAGGTGTAGGTGCATAGACTAGTTGATTCGGCTTGGTTGGTTCACCACATTGATGAGCATGGCGGGTAACCCTACGTATGCGACGGTAGGCTTGGGAGGATCCCGCCTCTTAGGGTAATTGGTGCCAGCGCCGTTACGAGTGCTGCTGCTCGCATGGTGATCCGGGGATGCGGCTTGTTTGGCAAAAGTGGCAAGTGCAGGAAAGCTGCAATTGCGAGGGAGCTCTCTACATGTGCGCCTGCTCGAATCAAAGATGGGAAGGTGGTGATAGGCTGAATGCTCAACAGAGCCCCAACATCTGGCTGTGCACCTCGAATAATGATCTCGATAGACTCCTCATCGGAGGGTTTGTCTCTCACTTGTGATGCAAAGGCGTGCCAACGGTTGACGTACTCCCCAAACGGCTCGTGAGGTTTTTGTCTTGTAGCGGCAAGGTCCTCCCTCTTTGGGACCAAGTCGAGATTAAAAGCATATCGATCCATGAACGCTCGTGAGAGGTCCTTCCTAGTCTTGATCAAGCCCATGTCAAGCGACGTGATCCACTTGAGGGCTGGACCGGTGAGACTCTTTTGGAAGAGGCGGATAAGCAACCTCTCGTCAGCTTGGAGCTAAGCGAGATCTCCGTAATATGCCTTAAGATGTGAAATGGGGCAATCCTTACCATTATATTTCTCGAAGTCTGGGATTTGGAAATACGGGGGGAGTGTCGCCTTTGGGAAATAACAGAGGTCCCGGAATCCGTAGGGTTGGCAGTCGTTTCCCCGCACTTGTCGAAGTGCTCTCTCCAGGTCACCCACCTTGGCGTGGAGGGTATCTGGAGCTGCTGCTGACGAGAGTGATGCAGCAAGGGGAACGACCACATATGCTGTGTGGGTCGTACCTAAGTGCTCCTTCGAGTCCACCATATGCCACCTGGTGCTGCAGCATGATGGCCAACATATTTGTGCAGAAGTGCTGGGTGTGATTATGGAAGGGAAGGTGCTTGAACCTGATGGAGTGTGAGAGGAGGATGAGTGGAGAGTTGTGTGGCAATGGGTGCTGAGTGGTGGAGTAACAACTACTACAATGGTACGATGCCAGGCTGTAGGCTCTGTGGGTGCTGTACTCCAGCCAACCCGAGGGGCTGGCCACCAGATGCTAGGGTAGAATGCTGTGCAGTGAGGTGGTGTGTCTGAGGCAGTGGTGTCACATCTAATGTGGGTGTAGTGAGGAGTTGGGGTGAGGGCTGAGGTGGTGGTGTAAGAGGCGATGCCTGAAACACTGGAGTAGGCTGTCGAGGAACCTCAAGAACAGCGGGGTCTAATGCTGATTGGATAGCAAAAGCCATGCCCTCGATCTTTTGGACGAGGGCCAACAGATATTCTGCCTGTATGGTTGGAGACCCCTCAGGAACGGTGAGGGGTGGCACAGTCAAAGGTCTGGATGTTAAAGACAAAGCAGATACAGATTGCCCCGGAAGTAGGGAACCTGCAGGGGATGTCGCTTTAGTGGGCTGAGTGCTAAAAGAAAAAGAGCCCTGAGGGAGCCATGCCATCAGTGATACATCTGGAAATCGAGCAGGGGTCACTCAGATAGACTCAATGCCTGGCTCCAGACTGGCCAAGGTCAGTGGATGTCCTACGGTGTAAGGGACAAAACCTCCAAGATGCCTGAAGGGGACAGAGTGAACAGCTGAAAACACAGTAAGGGTAGGAGGGACCGAAAATGGAGTGCCCTCCTAAGCAACAGTGGTGGAAAGAGACTCGCTAGTGTGCTGGGCCATGGCTGACTAGGAACGAGTGAGAATGGCTACGGTGGCAAATGAGGGGATGAATCCTAGGATGAGCTATCGTCAAAGTGACGAATAACTCAGGGAGAAGATGATCAATAAAGAAGCGTTGTAAATAGGGGAGTCAAGGCAGGAACGCTCGAGAAGTGGCTGAGGAACCCACGCTCTACCTGGAAAAAAGGAAACTACCAATGTTAAAACTAGCAACAAGATGCAGTTGTTATGGTGGCGTGAATGACATTCATGCACATGGATACAATTAATATGCTCTCTCTCACCAACTAAGTGTTTCCTAAAAGACCGTCTACTCCGAGATCACACACGGGTAAATGAGTCTCCGACTTAGGCTAGAAAGTAAAGGTCCCCGCTCTAAATCCTGGCCAAAGTGCAGGCAGTGAACGGGTGGTGTGTTTGTGGCCTCATCTCCTACAGTAGCATGGAGCTGTACTCTCTACTAACACCGACACGACGACATGGGGAGACAAACTAGCAACATGCCCAACACCAAAGCTATAGAATGGGCGATTAGAATTGTCCTTCGCAGACTGTAGTGGACTCAAGGGAGAAGATGCATGTCCTATATGATCAATCATGTAATATGCTTTTGTATTTTTTACTTGCATTTTATTAACTGGGGGGAAAAGTTTGATTTGGTCTTTAGTTTTGCCTTATTAATTGTTTCTCTAAGTTTGTGTGTTTTATTTTAACTAGAAAGGGGAAACAAATATATCTCTACTCTCCTAGGCATGTCAAGTGCGAAAGGAGAAGAAAACACACAAGTAAGGCAAACAAGCAAGCAATCAACAAGCAACATGCATGATCATGGCATGTGCAAGTGTCGTGGTATCATGATTGTGAAAAGAAAACATCCATTACATCAAAAGGCAAAGCATGTGGCATGCAAGTGCATTGACAGAGCAAATGTGTAAAAGAAAGTGTGAAAGGCACACTAAGTAAGCAAACAATCACAAACAAAGCAAACAAACAAGTATGTGAAGCCAAAGCTTGAGAAAGCAAGCGAAAAGACTAACCTGAAAGCCAGAATTTGGTATCCCCAGCGGAGTCACCAATTCTGTGACCATGTCCGCTTGGGGATCCGACGCGGAGACGCACCAGTGGGAGAAGGTCATAGCCATGTCGGGATGGCGAAGGCACAAGATAGAATAAAAACGAAAAAGAAAAGGAGTCGCCACTTAGTCTTTTAAGGGAAAGACGAGGAAAACCATAAACAAATCACAAAAGATGAATGCATGAGATGAAAATATAAAGGTCAGATATTCACAAACCAAAGGATGGGTAAGGATTCCTATTATGCACGGGGAAAGTGCTAGGCACCCCCATACGTCCGAGAAACTCGGTCTTTCTAGTCTGATTCGCTTGCTAGAGGCTAAATAAATACTTGCTAAATCTAGATTGCGCTCTAATCATGCTAATATGAATGCCAAGTCAAGACTAGATGGATGTGCAAGATGGTATGCAAAAACTACGAAGAAATCCACACGAAATGACGAAATCACGAAATGTGACAAGACAAAGAAAATCACATGAAATGACGAGATTTTTTTACGAGAATGGCTCGAAAAGTCATACAGACTTCAAGAGAATTAAAAATGCGATCAACTCCACTCATTAGAATAGTAGAAAATGTCATACAAATCCGAACGAAAAAATTGCAAAGAAACGTGCGCAAAACAGGTAAATTGTGACATGTGAAGAAATTTACATAAAATGACAGTGTTTTTGGGAAAAAACGGCTCAGAAAATCACACCAACCTCAAGAGGATCAAAAATGCGATAGACCCAAATCATTAGAATTGTGGAAAACATCACGGAAACCCGAACGGAAAAATTACAAAGAAATCTGCATAAAACAAGCAAACGGTGACATATGAAGAAAATCACATAAAATGACGATGTTTTTAGAAAGAATGCTCAGAGAAACCATATCGATATTAAGAAGGTGAAGAGTGGGGTCAACCCAAGTCATCGGAATCATAGAAAAAGTCGTGAAAATCTAAAAGGAGAAATAATCCGCAAATAGGCCAATGTGAGCCTTTTGGTCAGTTAGTGTATGCTCTCAGGCAATGTAATCCAAATCAAATCGAAAAATCCAAAATGCAGAATAAAAGGGATCGAAACAAATGTCAGGCAAATGATTCTGAAAATGGGATGAGGAAAATCCACGAAAGAAGCACATGAGATGTGGACTTGCTCAAAAAGGATGGGATAATGTGCAAATGTGATGAAAACCATGCAAAATGCATGAATATGTATCTAAATGTGTAAAAGGTGTTGAGGAATGACTTAGACAAAGGTTATGCATAACTAAATACAAGAACTAACATGCATGTGCATGAATTGGTGCCATATGGGCAATTTGGTCATTTCAATGGTCAGATGTGATAAATGCATGTATGGAGATGATGCATGGTCTGAGATATGCCAAAATGTATGTAAAATGTCAAGAAAATGGTAATTTCAAGAAAACATGAAAAGGACAAGGTCTTAAAAACACTAAAATGATGTAAACACAGTAAAAGATAAGTACAAGGACCAAAATGTAAAATTCACAAAAAAAGTGAAAATTTGGATTAAAATACATTCAACGACTTCTATTCTAATGTGTAGATGATGGATCAAATGAAAATATGACACTGAGATGTGTGATAATTGCACCTTGGTAATTTCCTGAAAATTTAGGATCTAATGTGCAAAATTTACACATAAGTGCAAATGTGACTCAAATATGAAACTAAAGATCAATTTACAATACAAACATGATTTTTAAATGAAATATATGATTTAGTGCAAAATATGAAATGCAATAAGTGGAAAATATCAAAAATATGTGAGAAAACAATTAAAATCCTAAATGATGGATTTAAAATTAGTTTAAAGGTCTGAATGCAAATTTTCTGTGCTCAGGGAATGTATGCTGTGAATCCAGGGATTTACATGTAAAATTTCAGGGCTTAAATTAGACTTTTAAGATGATCAATGTGATTATGAAGTTTTCAGGATTCAGAATGCAAATTTTACAAAGAAAACTCATTTTGGGAAGCTTTGGGGGCTCAATGTAAAACCTCAGGATTTAATTGCAAGGAAAACATGAAATCAGTGACCTAAATGTGATAAAACATGCATGATTGTGTAGACACTCCAATTTTTTGATTTTGCAGGATGGAGATGTGGTGGCTGAGCTCAAACCCCCAAGGCCATTTAATTCATGGAGACCTAATTGGGCCCATAAAGGCCCACTTAGGCCCATTAAACCCCGATTGAGACCATTTGGGCCTACAAGACTATCTTAGGCTTATTTGACTTCATGGAAGCCCATTTAGCCTAGTTATCCTATTTGGACCCATTCAGCCCTAATTGGGCCCATGTGGGCCCATAAGGCCCATGTAGGTCCATTAAACACAATTTGAATCCATTTTGGCCCATCAAACCTATTTAGGCCCATTTAAGCCCATTTTAGGCCTATTTGATTTCATGGAAGCTCTTTTAAGTCTATTTGGGCCTATTTGGCCCGTTTAGGCCCATTTAGCCCATGTGGGCCCACAAGGCCCATATAAGCCCATGAAGCCCATGAAGCCTACAATAACACAACCCACACTTTCTTCTTCTCTCTTAAATCAATATTTCATTTCTCTCCCTATTATTTCCCAAAATTCTCAACTAAATTCTCAAAAATCACAAAATCTTACCAAAGAACAAAAAACACCAATGAACCCATTGTTTCCTCACTTGATCAGCCCGAATCCAATCCAATTCACCTCTTCACTGAGCCTAGCAGCACACCATCAATCCAGCCAGCACAAATCAGAGCTCCCTCAATCGTTGGATAGCTCGCCGGAGAAGCCAAGATCGCCGTCCATCTCTGTCGGCGAGCAAGGGAGCAGACCGGAGCACATGGGGGACAGCCGTTCGTTGTCTGCTGAGCTGGCATAACAGCGGTCGGAGGTGGTTATGCCAGCTGGTTGTGTGTCGCGTGCCCTTCCAGAATTTTCTGTTGGGTCTCCGATCACCTATATAAGGAGAAGGAGAGCTCGCGGTAGAGGACGGAACACACAGACCCTAAGAGCACTTGAGAGTGGAGAATTGAGTGCGAGGAATAGGAGAGCGGAGCCAGAGCCGTCGCAGAGGGGGAGATCAGTCGTTTCAGAGCTCCGATGAGCCACCTCCGTTCAGGTATACCCACCAACTTCCTCTTCTTTTTTCTTTCTATATTGTAGTCTACCTGCCCTCCTCTCTCTTTCTGGAGCGGTTCCAAGGGATCCAGAGCGATCCATTGGCTTCCGGAGCTCCTTCGTGCCCCACCGTCGCCGTTTTCCGGTGACAGAGGTGGGGGAGGGGGGCAATCCAGGACGCGTCTTGGACCCCCGAGTCTTCCCTTCTCCTCCTCTAGTCGTCCCCGAGCTCTCCAGCCCCTTGGAACGCCGCTCCGATGTCCCCAGAGTACCACGCGAAGATCACTGGAGGAGCTCTCTGAACTGCCGTCGCCGGAGAAGACGACGAAGTCCAGAGAGATGCCTCGCGCCACACGTCGCTCTACGCCCATTCGACTGTCCAGAACCGCTCCGGGACCCCTCCTCAGCAATCCAAAGCCTTCAGAGTGCTCCCTCGAGCCCCCGATCGCCGCAATGACCTCCCTCACCGGAATTGGTGTTGTCGACGGCCGTTGAGGCTCCTCGCCGCTCCATTCAGCTCCAAAGGAGTGGAGGAGTTTTCCCATGATGCCGTGAAGCTTCCTGGAGTACGAGAACGCCGCGCCACAGCCGAGGCAGGACTCCTTCTTCCCCGTTGCTGTCGCCGGAGCTCCTCGACGGCGAGAGGAGTGGGTGGCCCACTTCAGCCATTGTGCCTCTGATCTAATCCGTTGGCTCTCTCTAGGTGCCTCTTTTCTTGCTTCTCGTGGAGTCTGATCTTAGATCAGACCACGGGAGGTCTTGTTTGCCCCCCTCTGGCGGTCGTCGACGGCGAGCTCCGTCGCCGGCGACCGTCGTTTCTTTTTCTTTTTAAAAAAACATTTAAAACATTTATTTGAATAAAATGAGGAGTTTATGTTTTTCTTGCAAATAGGTCCTTCTAGAATTACGTTTTGGTCATTTTATTGCATATAGGTCTTGCAATCATTTTTCTAAAATGTTTCAAATAAAGTTTTAACTGAAAATATTACATGTTTTACCCTAAACATTTAAAGTAATGTTTTCTGAGTTTAAAACTTTAGTAAAAGCCCCTAGAGTCTTTGAAACATATTTTCTTTTAGACAATTTGCTAAAAGGACCTTGCACTTTCTTAAAAACTTCTTGGAAGTTCATTTTTCTGTGAAAACTGCATAAAAGCCCTTGAGCTTCTTCGAAATGTTTTTGACAGTTCATTTTTATAGTAAAAATTGCATATAAGCCCATACATTTTTCAAAATGTTTCAGAATGCTCAATTTTGCTGGTTTATTTGCATTTAAGCCCTTGCATATTTCAAAAACTCTCTAGATAGTTGTTTTTCATGGTTTAATTGCATGTTAACCCTCATACTTCTTTGAAACTTTTCCAGAAGCATGTTTTCATTAGACAAATTGCACTTAAGCCCCTATGTTTTACAGAAAACTTCTAGAAGGCTTATTTTGCTGTGAAAATTGCATAAAACTCCCTAACTTTGTTTTAAAACATTCCAGAAGCTTATTTTCATTGTTTAATTGCATTTTAGCCCTCTGATTTCACTAGATTTCTTCTGGAACTTCCTGGAATGCTTTGTTTGATGGGTTTTTTGTAGTTTAGCCCCTGTGCTTCATTGATTTTACTCTGATTACCTGTTTTCAGGGGTAAAATGACCATTTTGCCCCTGAAACTTCCTGGATCATTTCTGAGCCTTTTTTCTTTCATTTTTACCCTGATTTTGTGCTGAATTGATTTGCATGCATGCATTAGTGGTAAAATTGCATTCTGACCCCTAGAGAACGTCATTTGCACTAGGAGAGCACATTTGACCCTAGATTCTTCATACATGCATGGAATGTGTTTTCCTATGTTTTTCTCGATGATTTGGGCTTCTAAATGTCAATTTTCCTCGGATTTGAGCTTTTTGCACAAAACCCCCTAGACTTCTTCAGATTTGCACTCACACTTGCATTTTGCATACTTTTCACATCTTTTTGCACGGATTTTCCCGTCTTTTCTTCCCTACTCAGTGCACGCTTTTCTAGCTTTGTTCCGAGCTTAGTCTTCTCCTCGTTTTCCGGGTTTTCCTCAGTTTTCCGCGGTTTCCACTTGTTTTAGTTTTCCATCGCCCAAGGGCGTACAGTAAAAGGCTTGCAAAGCCGACATGGTCCCGAAACAAGGATTATTTTCCCCTTTTTGATTTTCTTGGATTTATCTCAATTTTCGCTGTTTTGCGAGACACTTTCCGAGAATTTCACGATTTTCACGATTTTCCTCATCACCCAAGGGCGTACAGTAAAGCGGCATTAACAATGCCTACATTCGACCCTCGGATTAAC
>JAMKQA010063794.1:0-10177 GCA_024699735.1 Posidonia australis | reverse complement strand
CAAATCAAAATCAGAATTCAAATAAATCCAAAACCAAAAATCAAGAGAAAACAATTTAATCCATTTAAAACCAAGACAAATCATTTAATTAAATTTAAGTCATCAAATAAAACCTTAATCAACTTAAAATATTAAAACACAAATAATCAATCCAAATCCCCAAATCAAATCAAAAATCATCAAATTAATCTTAATTTTAAATCACAAAACAAGAGAAAAAAAAAAGAAAAACAAAGGAAAACCAAAACCCTAAGCCCATTTGCAGCCCAATAAATGTTTAAACCAAAAAACCTTATAAAACAGAATAATAATTCCGACGACTCTCCCCTTCAGCGATCCTGCGATCTCCGATGGTCAATCCCGAATTTTCCGACGCTGAATACTTGACCCCGCCATCACCGGACCTTCCACCTTGGCCACACACTCAATCCTACGGTGTTGGCCCTTTATGAGGAAGATCGACGGCGGGGAGGAAGTCTGCCAGAGCTTAAAAGCTCCTCACCACCGACAATTTTCAGCCATCATCGAGGCCTCCCTTCCAGCAAGCGCAAGCCTTCCTCCCTCGAGACCCTACTGACCAGGAGAGTAACCCCAATTTTCCAGAGAGATCCCCACCATCCTTTGCATCCCGGAGCCCCAGCCAGAGCACGCCGCCGTCGAACGCCACAGGAGACCACGGGAAAGCTAGCCAAGTAATCTCCTTCCCCTTCTCTTTTCCTAAGTAGTAGGTCTGTAGAAGTGTTAGGGTCCCCCCTCCCCCCCCTGATTAGGCCACGACAATGGTCTTCCCCTTTTGCCAGTCGTTGCTTTGCCACCGGTGGTGGGTTTACCCCACCGGCGAGGCTTCAGGCCACTTGTCCACAGGCGAGGCTTCAGGCCAATTGTCCACAGGCGAGGCCCCCCTTGGGGGCCTCTCCTCCCCTTCTTCTCCTTTTCTTCTTCTTTCCTCCATCTCTCTGGTCCCCTTCCGCTCCAGAGAACCTTTGCTGTCCACGCCAGTCCAGTTGCCACCATCGATCGCCGTTGAGAGGCGCAGGGGATCACCGGGCCTCCTCGCTTCGCACTTTCGATCCAGGAACCTCCGCCACGTCTCCGCGAAGCCATCCGCGCCGCTTCATCATCGTTTGGACCACCGGAGGGTCTCGACGATCCACCGCAGCCTCACCGCCGAAGCAAGGGATGGGGGAAGCGACTGGGGCCACCCTAGCCCTCGTCGAAGCCACCGAAAGACTCCTCGCACCGCTTCAGAGGTCCGCCATGTGTCCCCAGGCCGCTCCAGTCGCCGGAGCACTGCTACGCCGCGCTGTTGTCTTCTTCCGTCACCGATTAGAGAACCTCGTTGAAGCGCGAGGTGGGGGGAGGGCCTCAGGCCTCCCCAACCTCTCGAAGACCGTCGCCGTGGCCCTCCGAAGCTTCCCCAACCGCGGCGCCGCCGCTCGTCATCCACCGCCGCTAATCCTCTACAGAGTTGTTGCCTGAGTACTCGCCAGAGGAGGAGCGCCGGTGAGCCTCCGGCGATCTTCGAAGGAAAGTTAATTAGGTCTAGGCCCTTTTAGTTAAGGTTTTTATTATTTCAATCCTTAATTTATTACAAGTAGGTCCTTTTCATTTTATTTAAATCCTTTTTGTTTTATATGTTACCCCCTGTCATTTCAAATATTCTGTTGTTGTTTTATCATCCTTGTGAAATTTGCATCTTTTTCCCTAGTTACTTTTAATTTGCATTTTTAGCCCTGTTATGCATATTTTATCACATTTAAGCCCCTACATCCATATTTTCTTTATAATTAGGTCATAAAAATTTTCATTTAACCCTAGAAACATTTTAAAATGAGTTTTCCCTTGTAAAATTGCAATTTGAACCCTAAAAGATATAAAAATCACACTGGCCATCATAAAAAATCAAATTTTCATTATATTTAGGTCCTGATCTTTGCAATAAGCCCTAGAGTTTTTAAAAAATGAGTTTCTTCTTGGCAATTTTGCATTTTAACCTTGAGAAATTGCATAATTACACTGACCATTATAAAATCCTATCTTTTATCACATTCAGGCCCTTGGAATTTTGTACATAAGCCCCTGGGTTCCTAATAAACAATTCCTGAGTACATACAGTTTGCATATAGGCCCTTAGATTATTTCTAAATACATCTTTTAGGATTTTAAAATGTTTTCTTGCATAATTTTGTTAATTTTCACTTATTGCATTCCTCATTTTGCATTTAATCATAGACTTCATTTAAGAGCCATGTTTTCACTATAAATCAATCTTTAGTTTCATATTTTGACTCCATTTGCACCTATGTGTGAATTTTGCATTTTAGACCCTGAATTTTCAGAAAATTATCCAAGTGCAATTTTCACATCTCAGTGCCACATTGATATGGGATCCATCATCTGCATGTTAGAATAGAAGCCATGAATGTATTTTTCATCCAAATCCTCATCCTTTTTGTGAATTTTGCGTTTTAATCACCATATTTGTCTTTTATTGTGTTTATATCATGTTATTGTTTTTCCTTTCATGTTTTCTTGCAAATAACACCTTTTGGAGGTTTTGTACATATTTTGACATAACTCAGACCATGCATCACTCCCATGCCTGCATTTATTGCATTTGGCATTGGAAATGACTGAATTAACCCTATGTCTCTAATCCATATGTATGTACTTTAGTTTCTCACTCAATCTTGCATTATCCCGGTCCAAGTCATCCTTTAGCACTTTTTACGCATTTAGGCACTTATTCATTTATTTCATATAATTTTCATCACATTTGCGCATCCGTCCCTCCTTTTAGCGAGCTTGCGTTTCATGCTTTTCTTTCGGAAATTTCTTTCTCCACTTTGCTTTTAGAATTTCTCATTCGATATTTCGTTTTGATCTGCTTCAGTCGAACATTTTAGACTTTTTGATTTGATTTGGATTTCATCACCCGAGGGCGTACACAAACTGATCGAAAGGCCCACATTGGCCCATTTGCGGATTATTTTCCCCTTTGGTTCTCACAATCGTTTTTTATGATTCTGAGAACTTGGGTTGATCCCACTTTCTATCTTTTTGACATTCATATAGTTTTCCTATGCAATTGGTCCAAAAACACTATCATTTTATGTGATTTTCCTCACATGTCGTCGTTTGTATATTTTATGAGGGTTTCTTTGCAATTTTTCTATTCAGATCTCCATGATGTTTTTTGCGCTTCCAATAATTTAGGTCTATAGTATTTTTGATCCCTTTGACACTAGTGTAATTTTCTGAGTCATTCTTTGCAAAAACATCGTCATTTTATGTGAATTACTTTACATATCTAAGTTTGCCATTTTACATGGACTTCTCTGCAATTTTTCCACCCAGATTTCCAAAATGTTTTTCATGTTTCTGCTGACCTAGGTTGTTTGCATTATCAGTTTTCTCGAGGTCTGGATAGTTTTCTGAGCCTTTCTCATTAAGAATCTTGTCATTTCATGTGATTCCTGTTGTCGTGTCGTATTTTGCGATTTCATCATTTTATGTGGATTTCTTCGCAATTTTCGTATACCGTCATACACATCCATCCAGTCTTGTCGTGGCATTCACATTAGCATGTTTAGAGCATGATCTGGGCTTAGCAAGCAATCATTTAGCCTTTGCAAGCGATTTAGGCTAGAAAGACCGAGTTTTTGGGATACACGAGGGTGCCTAATACCTTCCTTGTGTGTAATAAGAATCCTTATCCATCCTCTGGTTAGTAGACATCCGACCTTCACATCTGCATTTCATGCATTCAATCTTTTGTGATTTTCCTCGTCTTTCCCTTAAAAGACTAGGTGGCAACTCCTTTTCTTTTACTTTTATCCTATCTTGCGCCTTCGCCATCTTGGCATGGCTGTGATCTCCTCCCTCTAGCGCGACTCCACGCTGGATACCCGGGATGGCATGGTCACAGAAATGGCGACTCTATTAGGGAGTACAAGGTTCCGGCTTTCAAGTCAGTCTTTCTCGCTTGCATTGGCTTCATATGTTTGTTTGATTGCTTTATTGGTGATTGTTTGTTTACTTAGCATGCTTTTCGCGCTTTTTTACACATTTTGCTTTGTCACTACACACATATGCTATGTATCTTGCCTATTGATGTGATGGATGTTTTTCTTTTCACAATTATGATACCACGACACTTGCACATGCCATGATCATGCCTTTTGCTTGTTGTTTGTTCGCTTGCTTACCTTGCATGTGTGTTTTTTTTCTCTTTTCGCACTTGACATGCCTATGAGAGTAGAGACGTGTTTGTTTCCCCCTTCTGGTTAAAATAAAACACACAAACTCAGAGAACAATTAATAAGGCAAAACTAGAGACCAAATCAAACTCTCCCCTTATTAATAAAATGCAAGTAAAAAACACTAAAGCATATTGCATGATTGATCATATAAAGCATGCATTCTTCTCCCCTAAGTCCACCTACAGTCCGCGAAGGGCAATGCTGGTAATCCGTTCTATAGCTTTGGCGTAGGACGAGTTGTTATTTTGTCCCCCCTTGTCCGGGGTCGTGTCGGTGTTAGTAGAGGGTACAACTCCATGCTACTGCAGGAGATGAGGCCACCAACGCACCACTCGTTCATTGCCTGCCCTTTGGCCAAGATTTAGAGCGAGGACCTTTACTTTCTAGCCTGAGTCGGAGACCTACTTACCCATGTGTGATCTTGGAGTAGACGACCTTTTAGGAAACACTTAGTTGGTGAGAGAGAGCATGTTAGTTGCATCCATGTGCATGAATGTCATTCACGCCACTACAACAAATTGCATTTTGTTGCTAGTTCTAACACCAGTAGTTTCTTTTTCCTCAGCTAGAGCGTGAGTTCCTCAGCCACTGCTTGAGTGTTCCTGCCTTGGCTCCCTTGTTTGCGACGCTTCATTGCTGATCGTCTTTTCCTGAGTTATTAGGAGTGGACCATGTTGGAGGATTTGGTGAGCTGTAGGCCGAAACGGCAAGCTCGGGGAACGATTGGTGCATGGGTGGCCAACCTGTCTATTTGTCCTAAGCTGTTAGAGTTTATTGTCGCCTGTCAATAGCTGGATCCGTTTGTTCAGGCTGTGTTTGAGAAGATGGAGGCTGGTGGAGAGCCTAATTTTTCTGTTTGGGCATATGAAGAGCTGAGGTATGATATGCGTTTGTATGTGCCCCAGCATGAGGAGGCCAGGCAAAGGTTGCTAGATGAAGCGCATCAGTCTAGCTACACTATTCACCCTGGGGGCATGAAGATGTACTGAGACTTGAAGCGGAACTTTTGGTGGCTTGGCATGATGAGAGATGTTGTTGACCATGTGGCGAGGTGTACCACCTACCAGTTGGTCAAGGTAGAGCACCAGAGATTGGAGGGACCTTGCAGCCATTGGATATTCCTATGTGGAAGTGGGAGCATATCTTGATGGACTTCGTGACTAGTCTGCCGCGGACTCAGAGGAAGAACGACACCGTGTGGGTGATCGTGGATTGGCTAACCAAGTCTGCTCACTTCCTAGCCATTCGGGTGAAGCTTCCGATGCACTGCCTGGCGATGTTGTATGTATCCGAGATGGTGAGGCTGCATGGTGTTCCGATGTCCATCGTGTCGGACAGAGACACAAGGTTCACCTCAAGTTTCTGGAGAACTCTGCAGGAGGCATTTGGCACTGTGCTCAACTATAGTACAACATTTCATCCTCAGTCGGATGGTCAAATAGAGAAGACTATCCAGACGTTGAAGGATATGCTTAGAGCTTGTGCCTTAGACCTTCAAGGTAGTTAGGAGGACCTTCTACCGTTGATTGAGTTCGCCTACAACAATAGTTATCACTCGAGCATCGGGATGGCACCGTACGAAGCTTTATACAGTAGGCCATGCAGATCACTGGTTTGCTGGAGCGAGGAGGGCGAGCGTTAGTTGATTAGTTTTGAGCTTGTGTAGCTGTATGCGGACAAGGTGGATTTGATCCATAGCAGGCTGTTGGCTGCATAGAGTCAGTAGAATAGTTATGCTGACAGAAGGCGAAGACCGCTAGAATTTCTAGTGGGAGACTATATGTTTCTGAAGGAGTCACCGACCAAGGGTGTCATGAGGTTCGGGAAGCGTGGCAAGCTAAGTCCTCGTTATATTGGCTCGTACTAGATCACCCAGAGAATCGGTGAGGTTACTTATCGGTTGGATCTACCACCAGAGATGTCGTCTGTGCACGACGTGTTCCATGTCACCATGCTGAGGTAGTGCCTGACTGACGCATCTCATGTGATCCCAGTTCAGCCAGAAGGGCTCTAGGAAGATCTGTCCTTCGTGGAGGATGTCATCGAGATTGTTGACCGCAAGGGCAGGTATTGCGAAACAAGGTGATTCCACTGATTTTGGTGTGGTGGCAGCATCACGGAGTCGAGGAGACCACGTGGGAACGTGAGGAAGCCACCTAGTCCAGTACCCATATCTTTTCGCCCAGTAATTTTGAAGGCAAAATCTTCTTTTAAGGGGGTTAGGATGTAACACCTGTAAAATTTATTTTGTAATTATTTACAATTTAATGAATTTATTCTTGGACGGGTGTTACTGTTCCGAGACCTGTTGTGTGGATTTGTGCTTTTAGGTTTGGACCTCGTGGGCCAGCTTCTGTTTGCGTGTCCCTATGCATGGTTGGCACTGTGCATTGTGGCACTGTACTTGTGGGCCCGAGTGTGGGTCTGCATGGGGCCCACGTTGTAGGCTTGTTGGTGGTTGAATGTTTGGTGCGTGGAGTCGTTGGCTCGTGCCTTGGAGCTGATTGTTGGGTTGTGTGTGGCGAGGCTGGAGGGTGGCCGAAGACTGGCTGGTGCGTGCGTGCTGGGGGTTGGTGGACAGGTGCGCAGCGACTTCCTCCCCTGCATATATAATGTGTGCATGGGGCGAGTCTTCACTGATGCACCGAAGCCCCAGCTAAGCCAAGCCTTCTTCCTTCCCTTCCTTTCCTCCCCTCTTTTCCCCTCCACTCCTTCTCTATCTTCTTCTTCACTCCTCCTTCCCGTTTGCTGGTGTGTGCGGGTTACAGAGAGAGAGCCTGAGAGTGGGAGATGGGAGGCGGTGGTGTGCTGCGACTCTTGGTGGCACGAGAGGCTCTGGAGCGACGTCCCTGAGGTCGTGGAGTAGCAATGGACATGCAGGGTCATCAGAGTTCACTGGAGTCGATCGGAGGGTCGTCAGAGCTCGTTTCAAGTACGTATTCCCAATTTAATGTGTAGCAATCATGTGAAATGGTAGAAATGCATGTAATCTAGGCTAAATTTAATGTTTTAGAATTTTTGGGAATTTATTGTGGTTTTTATGGGTATTTATGTTGGTGGTTGAGATTTGGGTCATTTTGACCCTTATGTTTTTGTGATTTTGTATCTTAATGCATGGTGAATGGATTTCAGTTTTGTTTATTGGGTTTTGGAGTAGACTCAAGGGTCTACCCCATATGTTTTATTCGAGTTTTTTGGTGATTGTTTGGGGGTCTGATCAGAGCTCCCACCTTAGGTGATTTTTGTGTGCCTTTCTACAGGTCGTCTGAATTTTGGCAGAAAACTAGGGGTGCGGGCCGATTGCGCGGGCCACATGCGTGGGTTCAATAGCGGTTCTAGCCCTTGGTCTAGGCTCTATTGGCGTTCAGACGAAAGTGCCAGGGGCGTTGGCCAGATGTGCGCTTCACATGTGTAGGTTTGCCAGGGCATTTTTGGGGTGTTTCCTAAATTTTTGGAAAAATATATTTTAATACAATGGTTTTCCGGGTTGATTTGTATTGTCCCTGTAAGATGGGATTGTAGGCCGTCAGTGGTGGTCTTCTGGGACACCTGATGTGCCATTTTGTTGAGATTTTTAAAGAGTTTCCAAAGAAATAAAATGGTTTTGGAAAATGGATTTCAAAGAGATAGTTGGCCTATTTTGGAAAATGGTTTTCCAAGTTTTCTATGTGTGGGCCGAGACAGTGTGGGACTGTGTCGTTGGGAATAAGGACTGTGATGACATTCTCGAGTGGTTGGGCATGACTCCTTGGTCGAGGTTGGGGGCCGAGATACCTGAGGCTGAAATATGTCAGGTTTTGGAGGTATGAAACTCCTTGACTATCGTCTCGAGACTAAGGTTGTGGTCTGCGGGTTGAGGCATCTTGTGGTATGATGGGGAGGTATGATACTCCTGCTGTCACTGTGAGCACTAAGGCTCGGGTGTCATTGGGTGTGGAGGTATGACACTCACTCCTAAGCATCGTGTGTGGAGGACGCTGTGAGGCGGTGTATCCTGTGGTAGCCAATGCGGGTGAGACACGTGCCTTATAGTTGATAGCATCCTGAGAGATAAGACAGCCTTCCCAGGGAGGGGTTGGCTTTTAAGGATTCTCTAGAGAGGGAGAATCTCGGGACAGTGAATGCTCCTACATAGGGTGGCCGTCACCATAGTAGTGCAAAATGCTGTGGTCCCTCCTCGGCGGACTGCGTGTGGCCAGAGTTTGGCTGCCTGGCGTCGGGCTACCCGACTCACTGTGTGTGATTTTGGCCACTGAGGGCCTTTGCTTGTGGTTTTGGGTTGGTAGAGCTTCGGTCGTGGTTTTGGCCAGTGTGGGCCTAGTTTGTGAGGTTTTTGAGAAATGGTTTGCAAAATGAATTTAAAAGAAAATCAGTTAAGGTTTTGTTTCTCGTCGTTTTTCTTTGGGTGCGTACTGGGTGACTTTTGTCACTCATGTATTTTTCCTCCTGTTTTTGGTTTGTAGGTGCAAGCATGCAGTGATCTAGCATAGTGCATATAGTTTAGAGTCTCCTAGCCACACACACAGGTTCCTAGTAGTTAGATATTTTTTGTTTGGCTTTAATTTTCCCGTAATTTAATTTATTTTAAATTATTATAGAAACTGTGGGGTGTTACAATTTTTCTATTATTATTTTTTGGAATTGACTTCGTAATGCAATTAAGGTTGAGTGTCGAATGGTTGCTTTCCTAGTATGACCTTTATCATTAATTCTATCTTGAATTTTGTCAAAAAAACATACGTAAGTTTTTTTTTTCTTTAGGCATGTAAGTTCCAATCATAGGTCAATACAATTGTCAAAGAGAAAGTAGCACTTCAGTTGACCTTGTAAAAGCAAGACCAAATTAACTATATCGCTGGTCTCTTGCATTGGTAGGTTGTACTTTGTTCATTCAGCATTTTTAAAAAAAATCCTAACATTACACTTGTTTTCTTGTAAATTATGGTTTGATTGATGTTTGATACTCACTTATCATTTTCATGTTCTTAAACTCATATTTGCTTAAGAACCTTCCATTAGTGGATTCCTTTCGATTGCCATTACTGTTATAACTCCAAGAACAAATATTTATTTTTACCTAATTAATCCCTAGTTATAAGAGTTATCTGAACAAATTGAAATTTAGCCGTCAAGTGTGCCCCTTTACTATCAAATCCTTTTATGTTACTGTTGTCATTGTCTCGTTCATTCATTTGACACTCCACAATCCTCAAGAGAGAGTGAATAGAAGAAGAAAAACCCTAGAACCATAACATATAATTCTACCATCATTTTCTTCTCATGTTTGTTGGTTCATTTCTACTGTTGTTTCTTGTTCTCTTGATGAAGCTAGTCATTGTGTATGATATGTAAAGTTTGTGTTAAGAAACTAGCAAGGAGAAGAGGAGGTGCTCAATGGAGGAGATTCATTGAAAATTTCTATGCTCTTTGAAGATTGATGCTTTTATAGAGTGTTATGATACCTATGTCACCTTCCTTTTTAAGTGTCATCATGATTTTTTCAATCTAGATATCTTATTGTAATTTTCTTTTGTAGAAAGTAATATTTTCTCATCGTGATTAGATGTAAACTTGAGTTGTGGATGGTTATGTGTGTAACAGTTTTCAACGTGGTGTTTAGGAGTTTATGGATTTCGTGTATAGTCAAGGTTAGGAGATTGTGAATTATATGTCCTAGTAAAAAATGTGGATGGTGTTGGTCTAAAAACTTTAGAGGGATTTAGGAATACTCACAATTGGAAGAAGATCAATATAATCTAGAAGTTACTGTTGAAAAAATCTTTAAGTACGTTTTGATGATAACAAATGACATGTGATTAGTTGTCAATAATCACTTAAGAAAATATCAAATACTCAAGTGCTGAATATAAAAATCATTTACATAAGGCATATTATTCACTTATGTATAATATTCA
>JAMKQA010063793.1:0-10148 GCA_024699735.1 Posidonia australis | reverse complement strand
TTGGTTTCCAAGGCTTTTGGCATCCCAAGACTTTACAACTTCATCTTCTTTAAAAGCCACCCATAAGCAACACTTTTGGCTCTCTTGGCAATTCACCAACTCTTAGCAACTTCACCATCTTTGAGCAAACAACACACCTACTTTCAGAGCACTCTTTTGCATCCCTGAGCACTCTTAACTGTGTCCAAAGCACCAAGGAGAAGACACCTTGAGCCACCCAAAGAAGAGACACCATAGGTAAGTTCCTTTGTTCATCTCCACATGGGCTTACATGATGTTCTGAATAAAACTTGCACTGCTAGGTTGATATAATGTTTGTAAACTGATGTTTCTTTGTAGCTTCTTGCTCAATTGGGTGTTCATATGTTCATGATGCTCTTTTCTATATTCACTGTTTGTTTATCATGATGATTTTTGCACTATGTGGTCTTTTGGGTAATGTATCATAGTCCTATGAGACTACTGGCCATGATTGTGGGCTGTGATGCACCCCTTTGCATGCTATATCATGTCCTCATGCTCACTCAATCAGCCAAGATTCCCCCATGAATCATAAAAGACCCCATAGGTAGTTGCAGTCCTTGAAAACCCATGAATATGCATAGGTAAAGAGAGAGTGAAATGAATGTTTTAGACTTGATTATTTAGTATGATTATCTTCCCTAGCATCTAGGTTAATAATCTGAATAATCAGTAATATAATTAGTTGCACACACCTAGCCCAGGCTTTGAAATCAGATTGCAGTCTGAAGCAGAGTATCTGGAGTGCACCAACTTGGTGCACCAGGTTGGAGCACATCCCTGGCGCACCAGTCTGGTCACAAGATGCAAACAGTAGATTTTGCATCATGGTTTGCATGCTTTTCTGTTTGTTTTAGACTCTGAACTTTGTGGCGTTTGATCTCTAATATATCATGTTCATGCTTGCACAGTTTCATAATGTAACAACACTATTTGCATTTGTTTTGCATCTAGTGAATTTAGCTTGCCACTAGGGTCTGGTGAACTGGTTGCCTGTCTGGACTTTTGTCTAGAGAATTCTTTTGCACCAATCCATGATCCAAACCTAAGTAGCATAGCTAAGTTTCATTGGCTTTTATCAAAATAGGGGTTTTGTGGTCTTGTGTGAGGCTTATCGCCCTTGAGCACAAGACCCATGTCAGGGTGTCTTGGTTTCAAATCTTTCTTTTATGACCTTAAGGAAAAGAGATGAATCCATATGTGATTAGGTTTTCTAGAGGTCTAGGGTGCATATTCAGATGGTCTCAAGCATATTTGCAAGGTTTTATATCGCATAGCATATCAATCTAGTTCACTGTTTGCTCTGTGATTTCTGGGTCTCACTTCAATGGCACACATTGCTGCACACCTTAGCATAGCACATAGGTGGCACACCAGATTGGAGCACCAGTTGGGCGCACCAAACAGGCACACCTGCCTGTTTCAATGCACCAATAGTGGCTTTTGGCATGAAATTTAGTACGGTTCCTAACTTGCTTGGCTTCTGGTTTTCTTTGGGTGCTCTCCTGGACATATCAGGGTGACTCCAATCAGATTTCATACTCATTTATGCACTATATCTTAGCTTTTGCATGTAGCAAAGTGAGGACGTTAGCCACTCGATATTGCTAGATCTATGGTAATATCCGTGCAATATCTTTGCATCGGTATTCGATCCATGACTTGAGTGACCTTTTAGAGCATTAGGACACATTCTAGAGTCCCTCTACCCATGTTTAGCATAAGTCACCACTTGCATATAGCATCGCATTGCATATAGCCTTCGGGTGTACAGAAACAGGCTATAAAGCCAACATTTCCATATAAGTAAACAAGAAACCCATGAAAGATCGATTTCTCGGGTGCACGAGGGTGCCTAATACCATTCTCGTGCGTAACAGGGATCCTTGCCCAATCTTCTGGTTCATTTTGACCTTTTCTATTGGTTTATCGTACAGTTTTTGTGTTTTGAAACAGTTTCCCTCATCTCCCGTTTTTAAGTAGACTAGGTGGCGACTCCTGCATTTTATCATTGTTTTTTATTTCTTTGCCGTGACTTCGCTAGTTTTCATGCATTTGGCCTTTTGCGTTACGCACGAGGCTGTCGCTGGCATGGTTATAGGAACTAGCGACTCCATTGGGGATAACTAGATCTCAGCTTTCATTTTAGTTTTCTCGTTTACTTTAGTTCTTCTTTGCTTGCTCATTTGTTCTTTATTTGTTTGCTGTGCCCCCCTTTTCTTGTAGTATAAGTTGTGCCTTCTTTACATTTTATGCATGCCTTTTATATGATGAGTGTTTTTTGTTTACACATTTGCTATGCCACCACTTTTGCACATAACATGTGCATGCTTTTTGTATGTTGATTGATGATTGCTTTGGATGTTTTCTTTCCCTTTTGCATATGCCATGATTAGGAGATTAGAGACATGTTTTCCTTCCCCTTTTGGTTAATAAAAAATAAAAAACATAAAAATAAATAAATAGGACAAACTAGTGACAAATGGCAAACTTTCCCCCATGCTTTAACAAATTTGCAAATAAAAGACTTAAAGCATATTTTGCACTAATCATATAGGGCATGCATCTTCTCCTCTCTTGAGTCTACCTATATAGTCTACGAAGGACATTTTCCGGTGTCTCATTCCATGGCTTTGGCGTGGGATGAAATTTCGGTATGTCCCCCCTTGTCCGAGGTCATGTTGGTGTTAGTAAAGGGTACAACCTACTGCTTTGGTAGAGGACGAGGCCCCAAACGCACCACCCGTTCACTACCTAAGCTTTGGCTAGGATTTAGAATGGGAACCTTTACTTTCTAACAGTGAGTCAGAGACCCATTTACCTTTGTGTGAACCGAGAGTAGATGGCTTGTTAGGACACCCCTAGATTGTGAGAGAGCGCATACTAGAGGTACTCATTCATCTGCATTCATAGCATCCTAAGCACTGCATCTTTTCTAACTTGTTTCCTGTTTTTGTAACACCATAGTATCGGTCAGTGTGTGAGTACCTTGGCTAGAGCTCGAGGTTTTTTTTCCTTTCACTAACACCTAGCGCGACCCGATTTTCGACCACATCTCTCGAGTTATCTGTCACTTTTGACGATAGCTCATCCTAGGATTCATCCTCTTGTTCCTAGCCGTAGTCCGATCCGTACCTGCTTGCGATCCACCATGGCCCAGCAAACCAGTGAGCCTCTTTCCTTTACTGTCCAAGAAGGAGGTCTTTGTTTCAGTTTACCCTTCCTTTGTGTGTGTCCCCGTCATCACTGTTGCCTCCACCTTTGCCTTAGCCTCCAGAGGACCTCCACCATCCCAGTACTGTGTCCCTATGGCTACCCTACCTTCGGGACCATTAGCTTGGTCATCTTCTGCTTTTGAGGCCCCAACTGTTGAGTCTGTCCCCATGACCTTCTCCAAACCTCCTTTCACTGCTCCTCAGGGCTATGTGTTTTCTAGCACCCCTCCGACTGAGACTGTTTCTGTAGTAGCTTCTACTCAGTTTGGACAACTGGGCTCTCAGCTTCCTGACTCGTCCACCCCTTTTCCGCCTCCATCTTTTGGAGCCAGTAGTGATGATCTCCTAACCGCACAACTGCAACAAATGTCGGCCCTCGCCCAGTAGTTGCAGGGATTAGCACTTGCGCTCCAACCTTTTTCGAGTTTATCCTTCCCGACTCCCGAGTTGCCTTTGCAACCAACCCTAGGACCATAGGTTGCACCTACTGCACTACCCCCACAGCCGTCGTCGTCCCTCGTCTCCCTGGCAATAGGGGCGTCGACATTGCCTTCTGTAGCACCGCCACAGCACCCTGCATAGCATGCATCTCTGTTATCTAGTGGCTAACCTTCTAGACTGGTGGGAGCAAAGTCAGCCATGAGCATAGTCTTCGGAGCCATTTCGGTCCAACAGCTCTTCCTTCCACATTCTACACCCCCTGTAGCACCACCCTTATTCGCACCCTTGTACCAAACACAAGCATCTTCTTTTGTATCTCAACCCATAGCACCTACGCACGGGTACACTGGCCATCCTATCGTAGCACCAGATGGCGGAATGGTGGATCTGGAGGAGCCTTTAGGGGCGACCCATACAGTGTACGTGGCACCCGCATCAGCTGCACAATCCACAACTGTAGTAGCGCCAGACACTCTCCTTGGGAGGGTAAACAATTTGGAGAAAATACTCCGATAAGTGCAGGGTAGGGACCGTCGGTCCTACCAATTCCGAGACCTCCGTTATTTTCCAGAGGCGACTCTCCTCCAAACTTTCATATCTCGAAGTTCAAAAAATACAATGGTAGAGGCTGCCCAATTTCACACCTCAAAGCCTGTGGCAGAGACCTCGCCCAGCTCCAAGCTGGCAAGAGGTTGCTCATCCGCTTGTTCCAGAAGAGTCTTACGGGGCCCGCGTTGACGTGGTTCACTTCCCTCGACATGGCCACCATCAAGACATGGGACAATTTCACACAGGAATTCCTCGAACAGTATTCCTTCAACCTGGACCTAGTCTCGAAGCGCGAGGACTTGGTCACAGTTAAGCACAGGCTCCAAGAAACGTTTGGGGAGTATGTTGGTCGATGGCGATCCTTGATTTCGTAGGTCAAAGATAGACCCTTCGATGAGGAGTCTATTGAGATTGTGATCCGAGGAACACAGCCAGCTGTAGACACCCTGATTTTGAGGCGGCTCGTAAGTGAACTCTCCAGAAGTGTTGCTTTGGATACGGTAAGCCTAACCTCAATTGATTTTTATCCGACACCTTGGTTACCCTAAGCCTATAGCAAACTCATGGTCCAATTTACAATTCAAGCAGTTAGATCTGGAGCACCGACGTGGAGCACCACAATGGAGCACCAAGCTGGCGCACCATGGTGGCACACCAAGCTGGCATACCATTGTGGTGCACCAAGCTGGCGCACGGCCACTTTTCCGAGTGCTGCCTGTTGGCTTTCCATCTTTTGTGCTTGTAACCTTCACTTGCGAATATTCCTCACGAATCTACGCAAGGCTGTTGAGTTTCGAGGCCTTTTGCATCCCAAAGAGTTACATCTTCTTTCTCTTTAAAAAGCCATCCATTAGCAGCATTTTTTCTCTCTTAGCAAGTCACCCACTCCTAGCAACCTGCACCCCAACTTCCAGAGCACACTCTCGCATCCCTGAGCACTCCCAACTGAGTCCAAAGCAACAAGGAGGAGATACCTTGAGCCATCGTAGGAGGAGACACCTTAGGCAAGGTAAGGTCCTTTACTCATCTTTCCACATAGGTTTTACATAATGTTTTGGATAAAACCTGCAACTAAACTGATATATTGTCTATATAGTGATGTTCTTTTGTGCCTTGTTGTGTTATTTTTTATGTTCATGATACTCCCTTCTATATTCATTGCTTCATTGCCATGATGATTTTTGCATTGTATGATATTTTTAGTAATAAACCGTTGTCCTATGTAACCACTAGCTATGGAACATGAACTGTAACGCATCCTCTTTACATGTCTTATCATTTCCGCATGCTCCTTAAGTCGACCAAATCATTGCATGAATCATAAAATCCATCATCAGTAACTCCAATCCTTGTACATCCATGAACATGCATGACTTGAGGAGAGAATGATAAGAGTGTTTTAATGCTTGTTTATTTGACACGATTAAGTTTTCTGGCATCTAGGTAAATGATCTGAATAGTCAGTAACCCAATTCATTGCATGCATCTGGCCCAGACTCTGAAATCAGACTACAGTCTGATTCAGAATTTTTGGGGTGCACCAGGCTAGCGCACCATCCTGGTGCACCAGGATGACACACCAGCCTGGTCACAAGGTGCAGGCAGCTCATTTTGCATTATGATTTGCATGGCTTTCTGTTTGTTCTGGACTTTGATTTTTTTTGGCATTTGATCTCTGATATACCATGTTCTTGCTTGCATATTTTCAGCATGTAATAACATCATTGGCATTAGTTTTACATCTAGTGATGTTTGGCTTGCCGCTTGGGTATGGTGAACTGGTGGCTTTCCAGAACTCTTTGTGTGGAGTTCTTCTGCATCAGTCCATGATCCCGACCCAAGTGGCGTAGTTGGGATTCATTAACCTTCATCAGAGTAGGGTTGTGTGGTCTTGTGTGAGGCTTATTGCCCTTGAGCACAAGACCCATGCCATGATGTTTTGGGTTTCCTCTTTCCTTTATGACTTTGTGGAAGAGAGGGGAACTCACATGTGATCAGGTCTTTTAGATGTCCATGATGCATTTTCAGATGGTTTTATGCATGTTTACAAGGTTTTATATCGCATGGCACAATAGTCTAGCTTACCGTCTGACCTGCAATTTCATAGGTGCACATAGGTGGCACACTACATAGGTGCACATAGGTGGCGCACCAGACTAGTGCACCACATAGGCACACATGCCTGTTTTTCATTACACACAGCAGCTTTTTGGCATGGTATTTAGCATGATTCCCGGTTTGCTTTGCCTTTGGTTTTCTTTGGGTGTCTTCCTGGATATATCAGGATGACTCCAGTCTGTTTTCATCCATTTTCATGCATGGTAGCTTAGGTTTTGCATATAGCAAAGTGAGGACGAAAGTCACTCGGTGTTATTGGATCTTTGGTCATATCCATGCAATATCTTTGCACTGGTGTTTGATCCACAACTTGGGTGACCTTCTAAGCATTAGGACACATCCTATAGTCTCTCTACCCATGTTAGCATAAGGCACCACTTGCATATAGCATTGCATGGCATATCACCCTTGGGCGTACAGAAACAGGCTGAAAAGCCAACATTTCATATAAGTAAACGAGAAACCCATGAAAGACTAATTTTTCGGGCGCACGAGGGTGCCTAATACCTTCCTCATCCGTAACAGAGATCCTTGCCCATTTTTTGTTTCATGTTAACCTTTTCCATTAGTTTTACTGCATGGTTTTAAATGTTTTAAAACAGTTTTCCTCGTCTCCCGTTTTCAAGTAGACTAGGTGGCGACTCCAGTATTTTTATCATTTGCTTTTTATTGTTTTGCCATGACTTTGCCGACCCTCGCGCATTTGACCTTTCGCGCCACGCTCGAGGCTGTCACCAGCATGGTTACACCAGCAGTCGAGGCTCTGCTCAGTATACAACTAGTCACCACTTTTTCAGCTTTGCTTTGGGTCGGTGCCCATGTTGAGAGTTCACTACGTGGCGATGATTTTCCCACACTCTCTGCATTTACCAAACAGGCCACTTCTTCACATAGTTGCGCCAATAGTAGTAACAACAACAACAACCACAATGTCGATCCTCCCGAGAGGCGGGATCCCTCTAAGAATACAGTCTCTTACATTAGATCCTCTGCTGCACCACTAAATGTCCATCCGCCCTCTAAGTACCAAGTAGTTTATGCACCCACACCCACACTTAGAGTACCTCATGCATCACACATCACTCCCACTACCACTCTAGTTAACCCTACCCCTCCGTTTAGGATGCTCCCACCATTAGCACATCCACAACCGAAGCGACAACGCCGTGACAGGCACCACTATACCCCTTTACTGGAGCCGTTGAGCATGATAAAGTCGCATCCCTTTTGAGTCTATCTGAGATTCACCTGCCACTAAGTTTGCTTCCTGCATGGTATAATACGAGCACATTCTGCAATTTCCATCGAGTCGCAGGCCACTTGATGGACAATTGTCTCACACTAAGGAACGCAATCCAGGACTTGATTGACCAAAAGGTTATCGTTATTAGCACGCAGGCGGCAGGCCTAGCGCCTGCATCAGCAGCCGCACTAGCACCCCCAGCACATCCCAACATAGTTAGCCAACCCTTACCACAACATTTAGCCCCAGGAGCACCAGGTCCTTCGGGAGTCAACACCGTCTTTTCTCTTCATTCTGCCTCATCCTTCATGCGTCCTACCGATCTTATTGACGAGGTATCATCTCCATTTACCCACTAGTTGTATCATTCTTTCCTTGGTGTTCCCGAGGAATCAATTAGCATGATTCGTCCTACCATCGAGCCAGAGAACACTGTGGCACCGCCTATCGTACACCCACAACCAGTTGCACCAGTTTGTCTCCTAGCTTGGCCACAATCTGGATTGATCCCATCACCAGCACCTCGAAACTACCAAGTTCCATATCCTCCAGCCATACCAGTGCAGCTAGCAGCCTGTCCCCTAGTTGTCGTCACCCTTACTCATGACACGTATCGTGTTCCATACAATTATGCCACAGAAATGTGTGCTAAGGTAACATGATCGGGTAGGGTGTACAGACCTCCAACATCCAGACCCAAACCCCATCCACCCGCAAGCCCAACCATCTATACCTCCAGCACCTGTAGCACCAGCTCCTATCCAGTTGCAAGCACAACCTAAGACCACCCGCACCAAGAATAGTTCCACTCGTTCCCACCATAAACAACCAACCTTCAACAGATATAACCGCTCAACTTAAGAAAGTTAAAGCTGATATTTCTATTTGGGACCTGATCCACACTTCAGCAGAGCATAGGGAAGCCTTCCTTAGAGTCTTCCAAGTTGCCCATGTGTCCCCAACCATTGAGCCAGCTACCCTTGAAAGTATGATAGGTATGATAGCGACACCACAAGTAATCTCCTTTTCCAGCCAGGAGTTACCACCATCAAGAACCAATCATAACTCCCCCTTGTTCATCACTGCGCAATACTGGAGCTTTCGCATCCCCCTCATGTTCGTAGACAAAGGAGCAGGTTTAAATGTCTGCCCCTTCCGTACAGCAAGTGCAATCAGATTCAAGTCCGAAGACAAAATACCAGCCGTGAAAGGGATGACGGCTTTCGATAATACGCACCATGACGCACTCGGGTTCCTGGTTATCCCTTTGATCATTGGTCCAGCCTGCTTCGATGTAGAATTCTACGTCGTTGACATCGAACCCTCTTTTAATCTCTTACTTGGATGCCCTTGGCTTCACAAGCATCACGACATTCCCACAACTCTCCATCGCATGATCAAGTTCTGTTGGGACGATAACGATGTTGTTGTCATGGTGGAAGATATGGAAAAGGTTGAGGCCGTCTCTGCTGTAGCTCCACAGACCATCTAGTTCGATCCCAAACCCATTGATGTTCTGTACCAGGTCAACCGGTTTGAGCCGGTTAATTTCATTCCCGCTCTCGAGCGTGTCAACCATCTAGCCGTTCGCAATGATCCCCGTTTGATGGTCGATAACTTGTGTCGCAAGTGGGGATATTAGAAAGGGACCCCCCTTGGGCAATACGACCAAGGAATTGCTGAGCCAATCAAGGCGGAAGAATGGAGAAAGCACGAAGGATTGGGATACAAGCATCAATACCAGCAGAAGAGATCCCTGCACTCCGGTAAGTCCCCAAAGATGATCATTTCCCGCGATTTGACTAACTTCACCAGTGCAAGCGTCTTGAATCCAAACCAGAGTCCGTTCACAGCCTCAGTGTCACAGTCACCAACAGTTTGGATTTATCCAGAAGAATTTTATCCAGAGAATGATTATTCAGAGTCAGAGTAGATTATTGAGTAGACCTGTGAGTAGTTCCAAAGTTGTACAGTGTAGTCGGAGTTAGAATAGTCGGCAGTGCGTCAGGCAGCAACAGTACAAGATCTTGTTCAGAAGGCAAACTCAGAGAGCCTGACAGATGACACAGTTGGAGATTTAGATATTCTGTTCCAAGAGCAGTTGGAAGTGCTCGCGGAAGACTTAGCGGAGCACAATAGAGTTAGGAAGGGAAAAGAAGTTGTCTCTGAATCGCAGCCAGAATCACCAGTACCACCCCAGGACCAAGCTTCAATTATGGTCCTCCAAGAATCAGAGAAAGTTTTCGCTAGACCAATGGAGTTAATCTCCTGTCAGCCGATAAGCGGGTCTAGCTGGTATTGGCAACTCAAGCCTCACCTTAGGGGTGAGGGGCAAAAAGAAAAACCTGAGCTAGGCTCAAAGAGCAGTACAAGTGGCAGTGTGGGCTATTTGGCCTGTGTGGTAGTTTCTACTTCGCCTGTGGTCAAGATTCAAGACTTGCCGGTGGTGAGGGAATATCCCGATGTTTTTCCAGAGGAGTTGCCTAGAATGCCACCACACAGGGAAGTGGAGTTTGTGATTGAATTGGCGTCGGGATCAGGTCCTATTTCCAAAGCTCCGT
>JAMKQA010063791.1:0-10492 GCA_024699735.1 Posidonia australis | reverse complement strand
CCAGCCAGTGTTGTGATTTGGTTTTGAGCCCAGTGGGGCCTTGTGTTTTAGGCTGGATCTGGTTAGGAAATGTGTTTTGGGAAGAATCCCATGTTTTGAATGGTTTGGTTTTGGGAAAAAGAAATGAATGCCAAAAAAGATTTTTGATTGTGGTTTTCGAAAGAATTTCCACATGTTTTGAGAAAGGAAAGGTTAGGGCTTTTGAAAAGCCTGGCCTGGGATTGAGGTCCCAAGTGGTGATTTTGTAAAGGAAGAACTGGTTTTTGGGAATGAGTCCCAAGTGTTGTTTAATAAAGAAAATGACTTTTAAAGAATAAAACCAAGTTTTGAAACGATAAGAAACAGGTTTTCTTTGGTTTTATCATGTTTGCTTGTAGTTGGGTGTTTTGGGGGCGCGTACTGGGTGACTTAGATGTCACTCACGCGTGCTGTGTGTTTTCAGGTGCATACCGCGTGCAGCCTGTTTTCGGTGTAGGAATCGGAGTTTCTAGCCGCACATCGAGATCCTAGAGGTGAGCCTTGGTTACAGTCCTTTTGTTCTGTAATTTGTGTAATTAGGCTTGTGATGCTGTTGTTTGGTAGCGTGCCCGGGTTCGGGGCGTTACAACCCTGCACGACTCTCCTTATTGGGTGCATGGAAGCACACGAGGAGTTCTGATACGGTCACGACAAAGATGGTGAATCCGAAGAAGAAGCTAGACTTGGAAATACCAAGGGAAGTTAAGAAAGGATAAGGAAAGGAGTCGCCACCTTGTCATTTAATGGAAAGACGAGAAAAACCAAACACAAAAGAAAACCAAGAAGAAAACAAGATGAAGGAAACATGTATGCTTCGTGCCAAATGGATATAATGCACAAATCAATGTGGGCCAGAGAAAGGGTAAGGATTCTTGTTACGCATGGGAAAGGAGTTAGGCACCCTCATACGCTTGAGGAATTCGGTCTTTCTAGGTTTCCTATTTGCTAACTGGTCTATTGGGTGTGTGCTTGCTTATTCTGAATGCATATGTTAAAGATGACTACAAAACATGCCAAATCAAAGAGAAGAAATGAAATAAAGGGAAAAAAATTAATCCAAAGAACAAATGTAGGCATTGAGAATGCTGCTTTACTGTATGCCCGTGGGCGATGAGGAAAATCGTGAAAATCAAAAAACCCTCAGCAAGCGTCACATAAATCAGCGGAAGCTCGAAGAAATCCGAGAAAATCAAATTGAGAAAATAATCCTCATTCAGGACAATGTCGGCTTTGTTAAGCCTGTTAATGTACGCCCTCGGGTAATGAAAAACCAAATCAAAATAAAAAATGCGAAAATTGGAAGAAATCTGGGAAACGATGAGAAAAAAAACAACCTTGAAAAGAGTTTGAAGTGCGTACACGATGTAAGGAAGAAAATGCGAGAAACTTTGCATGAAATGGTGCGACAAAATATGCAAAATGCATGTGAGAGTGTAAAAATGAAAATTCCAAGGGTGTTTGTGTAAAAAAATCCAAATTCTGAACGAAAACTGAAATTCTGAAGTTAAATCATCAAAAATACATAGAAAAACACATTTCATATAATTTTGAAGAAATCTAGGGTCAAATGTACAAAATCGTGCATTTTTTGCCAAATTGAAGGTTCCTAGGAGTCAAAATGCAATTTTGCCATCAAAGCATGCATTTAATGCAATTCTGTGGAAATTCAGGATAAAATATGCAAGAAAAAGAATCCATGTTGAAATTAGAAAGTTTTAGGGACAATTCAGTAGTTTTACCTTAGAAAACATGCATTCAGAAACGTTTAGGGGTTAAAATGCAATTTAACCAAAGGAACATGTATCCAGAATAATTTCAGAAAAGTTCAGGGTTGTTTATGCAAAAAGGTTGGATTAAAATACATGAAAAGAAACTTTAGGGGTTTTTATCAAACTTTTAAGCTAGGAAAATATTATTTGGAAAACTCAGGATACACATTGCAATATTTTTAGTTAAAACTTTATTTAAACGATTTAAGAAAATTGCAAGGACCTAATTGTAAGAAAAAAAGGACTTACTTGCAATGAAAAAGGATCTATTTGTAAGAAAAAAGGACTTATCTGAAAGATAACAAAAGTTACAGAAGTTTTAGTAAAAGAAAACTATTTTTTTATTTTTAAAGAAGAAAAAGAAACGACGGCCGCTGGCGACGAAGCCCCGCCATCAACGACCGCCAAAGAAGCTTCCAGAGGCCATCCCATGGCCTGATCCAAGATCAGACCCCAT
Organism: Posidonia australis; assembly: GCA_024699735.1. Taxonomy (NCBI): domain Eukaryota; kingdom Viridiplantae; phylum Streptophyta; class Magnoliopsida; order Alismatales; family Posidoniaceae; genus Posidonia; species Posidonia australis. The sequence continues at coordinate 8,248 of JAMKQA010063791.1, read as the reverse complement.
GGAAAGCAAGAAGAGAAAGAGGAGAAGAGATCCAACGGTTTGGATCAGGGATTCAACGGCTGGAGTGGGCCTCCCACCTCCCTCGCCGTCAGAACACTCCGGCGACAGCGCCGGAGAAGAAGGGGGCTACTAGAGGTAGACCTGTCAATTTCTGACACGACACGATAACACGACACGAACATGACACGATATAACCGTATTTGGGTTTACCTTTATCATGTCTCGTGTACTTATTGTGTCTATCCGGTAGACACAATTATTAAAAAGGTCGTTCTAGTGTCTAAGGTAAAAAACCTGATAAGTACACGATAAGTATACGTTACCTAATCATGTATATAGATTACAACTTTCATTATTTTGAATATGGATGTCTATGATATGTTGTAGACTTATGATATTAACATATGGAACAATGAAACTTGATTTGTCTTTGATTTTTCTACGTGTACAAATGCGTAAATGTTAAACATATACTAAACGTGTACTTAACGGGTTATGTTGTGTATACGCGCTAACAAACAATTCGTATTTGGGTTTAATATTAGGTACACGATAATTAAATGAGTCGTATTTGGGTTTAACATATATGTATAGTATACACGTTTATACATGACACGATAGGTACACGACACGATCCATTTGACAAGTTTAACTGGAGGTCAAGGTGCGGCGTCTCTAGGCTCCAGGAGGTTGTGGGACGTCGAGAAGAACATTTGCCTTCCTTCAGAGGTCAAAATGGATGGAGATTGCGCTAGGTGGGTTCCACCGACCATCGCTATCGTCTTCTCCCCAAGTGAGGTCGCCAGGGTGATCCATGGCTCGTGGCTTGGCTCCGAAGACTCTGGTGTGCTTAGGGCGCACCGTGGAGGCTTTCTGGATGCTCGGAGTGGCACGACGGGGCTGGAGGCACACGTCTCTTCTCTGGTTCCAGTCGTCTTCTCTGGCGACGGCAGGATGTTGCGACTCCGGCGATCTTCTGGTGGAGGCTCCAGGAGGCAGTGAAGCGACGCACAAAGGGGTGGATAAGCAGGGGGCGGCCAGGAGAGGAAGACCTAATGTCCTAGGACCAGGGACAAGCCCTGGACCAGCACCCCCACCTAAGTCGTCAGAAAACAGCAATGGCGAGGTTTAATTGGAAGCTCGATTCCAACTAGGGAAGGCCTCTGGCTTGATTGGAATCTATCAAGGGGGACAGAGGAAGACCTAGGAAAGCATTTTTAACATGAATTGAGGTCAGTAGAGTGTGTACCTAGTTTGGCAATGTGGTGGATGGTCGGAGCTCGCTGGAGGTCGTTGGAGCTCGCCGGAGATGGCTGGAATCTCTGATTTCTCACCTCCACGAGCTTCCTCTCTCTTCCAGGAACTCTCTGATAGCTTTGGTTGGGAGGAAGAAGGCTTGGGGAGCTCTCCTCTCATTTTTTGCAAAAAATGCCCAAAAGTCCATTTTTACTTGTGAAAAGGGCTCTATATAGGCTTGTCTGGTTGTTATGGCTAGAGTGGAAGGTGGTTATGGTGGTTAAGAAGTGGTGGGAAGTGGTTATGTTTGTTGGAGAGAAGTGGGAAGTAGTTATGTTTGTTGGAGAGAGGTGGAAAGTAGTTATGTTTGTTTTAGTTGTTACCTGAGTTTGTTAGATTAGTTAGGATATAGTGGAAGTTAGTTAGGTTGTTGAGGTTTGACTTTAGGGTTTGGGGCTTGACTTATGGTTTAAGGTTTGACTTTGAATTTGACCTAGGTTTTAAGGTTTGGATTATGGTTTTGAATTTAATTTAGGTCCTAACCTAGGATTTAATGTTTGGATTATGGTTTAACCTCGGTTTTAGGGTTTATTGGTATTTTAGAGTTTTGTTTTGTATTTAGGCTTTTTAGAGTTCAATTAGGGTTTTGTATGGTGCGCCAAAAAGGTGCATCTGTCTGTTGTGCCAAACAGATATGCCAGTAAGGTGCGCCTGTCTGGTGCGCCAGATAGGTGCGCTTGCATTGGTGGTTGTTGGAGTGAGGAGTGATTGTTGGGTTTGGCCTATTTGCAAGCATATTGGGGTGTCTACAAAAAGAAAAGAATTACTGTAATAATTTTCTCAATTTGATTGACGCCACTGATGGTCGTGGAAAAGCTTAGCTACTTTTTGAACTTTTGATTGTGGTGCAGGTTCTTCTGCATGCTGATTGAATGTCCGATTCATGGGATAGGCTTGCCATACCATTACTGTCCTAGGTAAGCGCAGTGTTCAATCAACCAAACTAATTATAAGGTACAATTATTTGGGGGAGTTTTCCAATGCTCTTCGACCACATGGAGAGAAAGGGGTTCACTCTTGTTATTTGGTAAAAACAAGATTTCTTTTCTCCATAATTGATTTTTGCACATTTATCCAAATGCAGAGTGGTAAATTTAATCCATTCCATGAGTTATAGAATAGAACTCTTGTTTTTACCATAATGAATGTCATATTCCTTCGTACTCTTCCTTTGCATCTATTTTTTGGGTATCAAAAGAAAGAAGTGATGAGATAAAAAGAGGTTTTATGTTCACTGTCTATGTTGTTGCTATTGTTTTAATGTACAATTCTTAGTGAGATTAACTGTGTTATTGTTGTTATTCTTCTCATTTTCCACTAAAAATATGATAGGTGCACTTGATGGGGAAAATTCTGAATATCACATATTACTAAACATACTTGACCTTGTTATATTAGATCCTTGAAACTTTTTGATTTTTCATTAATTTGTGAAAATAAAAAAAACTTAAGAAAAAGAGTTATCAAGGATTATATATATTTCAAATTTCCATTCCCAAGAAATGATCATGTTCACAGCTTGAATCAAGAACTGTTCAATTGCCACTGCCATTTTTTCACTATGCCAACAATATGCAAAATAAAAGTTCAGAAGGTGATCTAGATAACCTTGCTCCTGATGGGATAACACTGCCTGTTGAACTATAGAAAGATAACTCACCAGAAGTAGAGAATCTTGAATCACCTGTAAGTGGTGTACATAAGGCAGAAATTGCAAATATTTCTCCTAAGTTGAAGAATATTGGTCCAGAGTCCTTGGGACCTACAAGTACCTCTTCCTTAACTGCAAGAAGAACTCTGGAATGAAAAGGAACAACATGATGATGAGATGCTTTATTTTTTTTCACTTTGAATGTTGATACCATCCTTTAATTTTCAGGAAATAACATTTGCTTGTCATAACAGGAAACGTTGAAATCTGATAATGCTTCTGTTTTGTTTGCGAGTGAGTGGGCTGATAGTCTAACCAACATAAGTGTTGGAGATTTATTGTCTCCATGGCAAAATTCATTTTCTAATTGGGGAAGCAATTATTTAGTTATTGTTATCAGGAAGTTCATTAAATTTTTTCTATTTGGTTTCAAAAGAAAATATCTTTAGAATATTTAACGCAAATAATTTCTATTTCATGAAAGGATCTCTTTATTGATAGCCTTCTAGTTTGCATGCTTCCTTTTGTATTCCACAGTTTCTTAGCAGTGAGTATATAAGAATTTTCATATCACAGGTCTAGTGGGTCTGTGGGAAACTTGGGAAATTATACTGAAACTTGTAACTTCTAGTTGCATGGAATTAAAAATAATAATATGACAAAGAAAGAAGGCTTATGTTACTCAATATATGTTGTCTAAACTAGCATTGAATAATTTTTATTCTTGGATGTTGGTACTCTAAATCGAAATGCTTGAGAAATTGTATAACATAGATATTCATGCATTTGATTCTTTTTTCACCAAATGATATTACGCCATGTTTGTTAAATTCATCACATTTGTTATTTTTTGTTTGCAGCTACGAATGATATCCTAAGTAGAACCAATCCTGATGTTTTAGATTCTTTGGAAACTATTCCAGATTTAGTTTCGAGGATCTTGACTAAGCCTCCTATTGAGGAGCAGCTAGCATGGCCTACATTGTGGCCAGAAACTTACAAACTTTATGGTCATAGAAATGAGTTGTTTTCTCTGTGTTGTAATTGCGAGGGGAACCTTGTTGCATCATCATGCAAGGTAAGATTCTCTTCTTATTATGGTCATTGTCTTAGAGGATTATGAATACATAGAAATGAGCAGATTTATATTGGATGCTTTTTGCATTCCATATGTACTTAGCTAGTTGTTTCAAAGATCTTCTAAAATGACTTGTGCATCTATTATTTGAAATTTCATGACGCAAACCAGTTTAAAATATTCTGCATATTGTTTCATTTGTTATATACATATGCTTCTAACTGTGAAAATTGATGTTGCTTTCTTTGTCAGTTGAAAAGATACAAAGATTTGTCATTTTTATGGATATTGTAATGCATAGATATTAGTGATGAGAAGGTCTAAAAACTTGAATACTAATCTCAAGTTATAATCATACTAAGATTGTTCAAGTTGAACAAAAACCTGATATATGATCCATGGTCATTCTAAATTATCTTTTTTAAGCTAACAAGATATATACGCCTAGCACCAATGACAAATAATGAAACAACAGCATAGCTTCAACCATCTTCATATCCATAATTTACTAATTTTTCTATTCATTGATGGTATGCTTGAAAATTTTCATGAAGAATTGAGAAGTAAAAAAATTACCTGTTACTGTTGACAATGTTCTATTTCATTGACCTTGCTACTGTTGTGAAGCACACAAGTCCTCTTAATCACATGCTTGCCATTTTGTCATCTCTATCTCTGGGTTACCTCATAATCTGTTCAAACTGCATGACTTTAGGTATGCTTGCTTTGAAAATCCTGCACTCGTGCCATTATATATTCTGTAGCTATATATTGATAATTTTATAGAAAGAGTAGCTAGTACATAGTATATGCTAATTCTATTTATTGTACCTCCAGGAATGGTAGGTGATGCATTTGACATGGAGAAACCTATTGTTTTCTCTTATGAGGAAATTCTTTCATCAACTGATTGTTTCTCTGATGCAAATGTACTTTGTTGTGGGACATTTGGGTCTGTGTATTATGGAGTTCTTAGGGAATAGGTCTGCTGCATTATGTATTTTAGTTCAATGTCATTTGTTAAATGGTGACTCTTAGCCATTTCTCTAATAACTAGTATATAAACCCTTTCAGGAGGTTGCTGTAACAAGAATGACTGCCACCAAAAGTAATGAATTCATGGCAGAGATGAAAGTCCTCTGCAAGGTTCATCATGCAAGTCTGGTATTGTTTGTGCAACTTACTTGTGATCTCTCTCTCTCTCTCTCTCTCTCTCTCTCTCTAACATTTCTTTATGGCTTGAAACTAACTTTTATGAAGGTAGAATTAATTGGTTATGGTGCAAGTGGGGATGAACTATTTGTTATCTCTGAGTAAGCTCAGAAAGGATCACTCAATAATCATCTCCATGATCCTCAACACAAGGGTGAGATTTTCTTTGTGAGACAATTATAAATTGATTTGTTTCATCTCGTGTCTTGGGCCTAACCTAGTTATGTCGCACTACTATGGTGCACTTGAGAGTGGAAAGTAATATGCAACTAATCCCTAAAAGGAAGACTGGAGATTGAGAAGTTCCATTCCTACATCAATATTGAAATAGAAAAAGTATCACTCTTAGACAAACCTATCTGAGAAAAGGTATGGTAACTTCAGAATGGTGGAGGGAGAAGAAAAGGTATGATTGGAATAAAAATTTTCCATACAAGGCAAAACTTGTCTTCATAAAAAAAAACATGGTGAAATTGTAGGCAGAGTATCTTTCTTAAAGTGAAGGGTCAAGAAAAGGCATTATATATACCATGAGAGTCTAAGAGATGCTAGAAAGCACAATCCCAAATGAGGAAAAAAAATGACTTGTATTTTGATCGCTAGGAGTATCAAAACTATCTTGGCTATCTTCTAATGCCTTAACAACTTGATCGGTTTGTCAAGTCCAATTCCCACTTTGGAGAATTTTTGCTAGTGAGTTGGAGAGCATGAAGAGAGAATTTACCGTTTTGAACGCATACTGTGATTTGGCATATTGGTTAGTTATGTCAGCGGAAGCTAAAAGGATTTATAGGCTGCTAGATGGGGGGCACAATAGCTTAACATGGTGAATAAGATATAAGAAAATTTATGCTTGAGTAGTTGATAATGATTGTTACTCCACCAAGGACAGAAGTGGAGAAAAACAAATTGTTGTTCTCACTGGTGTATCACAAGCAATTCCAACAAAATATTTCTTTAAGTTTTTTTCAATCTTGGAATTTTAATTTTCATGAAATGATACATACCTCTTATGTGCAAAAAAATTCAAGTTCATTACCAATTTCACTAAAGGATACATGACCTTGATGTAGTTTGTGCATGTATTGTTTTTTGTATTGTTGTAACAGAACTCATTTAGAAACTATAATATTAAGAAAATATGTGATCATGCAAATGTTTGTTCAAATGCATATCCATGTACTTATGCTCCCTTAACATGTATTGTTGGTATCTTAAATCGTTAACAAAAAAAAAACATGTATTGTTGGTATCTGTTTCCTGTAGGCCATACATCACTTTCTTGGATCGCTAGGGTTCAGATTACTCTTGATGCAGCAAAAGGTCTGGAGTATATTCATGAGCACACCAAAACTCATTATGTTCATCGAGATATCAAAACAAGCAACATTTTACTCGACAGTGCCTTCCGGGCAAAGGTTTAGCAGTACTATCAATAATATTTATGTTTGAACTTCTCTATGTTTGTTCTAGTATCGTAACAAATATTGTTTCCATAGATTTCAGAATTTGGGCCAGCAAAGCTTGTTTCAAAAATTAGTGATGGAGAAATTACCGCTACAAAAGTTGTGGGAACTATTGGTTATTTAGCGCTAGAGTAAGCGTTTAACATAGTAGATTTGCAGCTACTACTTTTCAGGTTGTGGGTATTAACTGTTGAAATTGTGACTTCTTACAGACCTACGTGATGGACTGGCTACAACAAAAAGCGATGCATATGCATTTGGTGTTGTTCTTTTTGAACTAATATCGGGAAAAGAGGCAATAACACATTATACTGTAGTGGACCTTCCTAAATACTTCTAGCTGTTTTAGTTAGATAAGGCAAGGATGTATTATACATGGGCATCATTTTAGAGTTATGAGTAAAGTTGAGATTAATGTTTGTTACAGGATGCTAGAAATGTATTCAAGATGTGATTCGATGATTCAACGTTTGAGTTGTTTTTTTTTGTATCAAACATGTACTTTGTAAATAGTATTTTTGTTTACGTCTATGTAATGTATATTTGAGACAAATTATGTAATGCAAATAGTTCTCAAGTAATGTCTGTTATTGCAATCATTTGATATAATTACTTGGTTTATTGTCATTATAATATATAATTAATCATGTTACAAATAAAAAATTGAAAGGTTAATATGTAAAGATTGAAAGGTTATTTGTAATATGTAAAATTACATATTACAAATAATATGTAATTTCAATGAATGGTTAATGTAGACACCTTGATTTTGAGGTGACTCAGAGATAAGTGTCCGCATGTTGCTTTGGATGTGATCAACCAAACCCCAAACCCTTAAACCATATCCAGAGTCTATAGCAAGCCAAAGTCCAATTAGTAAAATCTGTGAGCTGGCTGGGCGCACCTAATAGGCGCACCAAGCAGGCGCACATCATAGGCGCACCAAGCAGGCGCACATCATAGGCGCACCAAGCAGGCGCCCAACCGTTTTCAGGCTGCAGCTGCTGGCTTTCCCTCTTCCAAGGCTGTTACCTTTGCAAACGAATATGTCAAGGAATATTCGAGGCTCTTCGTCTGCGAGGCCTTTCGTTTTTCATGAGTTACCTCTCTCATAGATCCCTATAAATAGAGGTCAATTTGCCACCTTGAGAGCACCTTTGGCTGAGAGAGAAATCCTGTGCTGAAATCTAAAACACAGAATTCTGCACCAAGCAAGTTTCTTGCACGAGTTCCTCCTTCCGTCCAGCAGCCTATACTCATTCTCTGGAGCTTTCCCTTGCAGCCCAAAGCACCCTTGGTCCTTCCAAAGCAACAAGGATCTTCTCTTTTCTGATATTACAAGAAGTAACATCTTAAAGAGGTAGGCTTTCTACCTCCTCTTTATTTTTTGAATGTCATTTCAGAAACATGATAAGACATGCTTAATGTCATTTCACCCTTGGATATACTGTTTTTTTCTATGTTTTATGAGGTTTTTAGGATAACATGCTAGTTCCCCATGCTAAATAATCTCCATGCTAGTCTTTGTCTCTGTTTCTAGCATAA
>JAMKQA010063785.1:0-10489 GCA_024699735.1 Posidonia australis | reverse complement strand
TTAAGCTTGTTTTATCTGTTAAATAATCTCCTTGTATGTAATTTGTCATTAATCTGTAAAAACCGATCTAAGTAATTAAAAAGTGTTAATTCTCTATTCACCCCTCCTCTAGAGGAGCTATCCGATCCTACACGGCATACCGAAATTCCTTGTTTCGGTATACCGAACATCTTCGGTATACCAAAACCCCCTATTTCGACAGATCGGAGGATTTCGGTCTATAGAAACCTGGGATCTGGCTTAATTTGCTAGGATTTTGGCATACCGAATAAATTCGGCATACCGAATTCCTTGTAGACAGGGCACACCCTTGTTTCAGATGGTGAAAAAATTGCCCAAGTGGGAGTCCCGATCGGACCCCCGAAACACCCATCATAAATCATCAATAAATCATGGGGTGTAGACCCTTGAGTCTACTTCAAAACTCCTCAAACCATTCCTATTTCATCCACTACGCAATTCATACGAAAATCACAAGGGGAAGGGGCTCAAGAATGGCTACTGTAGCCTTCAACTCCGAAATTGCATTTCCCTCACAAAAACCAATCCTAATCGCATGATATCTATATTTTCATGCTATATATCACATTCCCATTCATTTCATGATTTTCCACAATTTTTCATGCATTTACTCAATTTTCATGCAATTAATCCATTGTTAATAAAACACTGGATGGAGGAAGGGAAAGGGGTCGCGTACCTGGCTTAGCCCTCCGGCGAACCTTCTAGCACCCCGGTGAAGCCTCCTCGCGCTGGCAGAACACACAAGCAGCTCACCACCTCCTCGGTTGCGCGTCGTTCCTCTTTATCTTCTCCTCTCTCGGTCACCTCCTCCTCTCTTCGCACGAAGCAGCCTCCCTTTATCCTCTTTCCCACCCGCTTCGCGCCAGCTGGCCATCGCGTCGGAAGAGACAACGAGGCACGAGCTGGCATCGTTGGTGGCACGGGTCGGGGAAGGGAAGGAGACGGAAAAATGGTGTGGGCTCGTGAGAGGAAAGGGAAAAGAAAGGAGAAAAAGAAGGAAAAGAAAGGAAGAAAAGACAGGCACGCGAACTGAGGCGACTGTGCATCCTCAAATCGGACTCCACATTGGTCCCATATCACAAACAGGCGCACAGAAAGCCAACCACAAGCTCACACATCCAAAATCAACAGATTATCCATTAATAAACCATTTAAGCAATAAAACAATTAATTACATGGTTTACAATTAAATTGGATAATAGGCCCAGATGTCACAGTCGTCAACACATAGGAGGCAGCACACACACTTGCACACACACGTGCACACCCTAGAATAGCTGACCTTATCGTGTTTGAGCCAGCAAGCTCCGAGGATATTGGAACTTCAGAGGTTTTTTTCCCTCTTTCTCTCAGTTCTTTCCCGAGGAATCCATCGAACCTCAATTGCCTAATTTGTCCTCTCTCAGCTTCTGCCTGGCAGCACACATGTATGCTGCTCTTGTTCTTGTTCCTCATTTGCCTAGTTTGTCCTCTTGTCTTTCCTTAGTTCTATCCGGCAACAGTCACGTGTGCCACTCTTGTTCTTGTCCCTTTGCGGGGGGTTTGACCTAAAGTTTGCTAGTTTGCCATGCACCGATCTGACCCAGCACGTGCAAATACCTTAGATCAAGTAGGAGACAGCTGTCACAGCAGATGTCAACTCCAACAGAGATATAGTCCTAATGTCACCAGTAAATTCAACATTCACATGGACAATCTCAGTTCCAATAATAGTTTGATGGCCTCAGTTACGCTTGCCTTGATTCTGGTTTCCAGTGGCACTACTAGGAGTTACTTTGAACCCTAATGGCATCAGCAAAACAGCAACGACAAGGATTGGAGCTGTATCCTTTTCCTTTGTCCCCTTTGTTTTCTTTTTGCATCACCATATATCAAAATAGAAAAAAATAGAAAAAGCACAAAAGTTGAAAAAAGAAGAAGGAAAAAAAACACAAAATGGGAAAAAACATTAAGAACAATTAAAGAAGGTAGTTTGCTTGTCAATAACATTCTGCCCGTTGAAAAAAATTGGAAAAGCTCGCCTATGTCAGAATGGATTATCCCTCCTTAGTTGTCAGTACTTAGACGACCAAGTTTGCAAGGGAGCCACCAAACATCAAAATTGGACGAAATGTCCAAACTCCACAAGGATCCTTCACCTCCAAGAGGGAGATAAAATGTTAGGGGTGACTGAGAGTGTGAGCCAGAAAAGAAAACATACATTCGCAAGGGCATAAAAGAATAGAGAAGATAGAAGGCGAAGACAGAAGTCAGGCCAAGAGTGAGAGGTGTGCATTGTAGCTCTACCCTTACCATACCTTGGAGAGGAGTTAGCGTATGTGCTCAGTAAAATCAAACCTTTAAGGGACTGACCCACCGTCTTGCAATAAAGGCCTCCTGAATAGATCGAGCGCTTATTACCTCCAAGACAAGGTTAGAGTGAAACCACACGTCTATGAGGGAGTAAAAGAAAAGACAATGATATTGAAAAGAAAAAAAGTAGGTGTAGGACCTTAAAGAGTTTGGCGTGGAGCCAAGTCCATTACGCTATCTTACAGTGAGTTTGAGTGCCACCACTACCCAGCGAGAGCCACCATATGACTTGCGAGTCTCTGTAGTGGCAACTGAGTCGAAGGAGTCATCCTCCTCTAATAGGCATACAACTTTCCAGCCTAACTGAGGGCAAACAAACAGCTGAACTAAACAAGCAAATAGTCCTGACAATGAACTCCTTGAACGAGCGAAGCAGTGAATGCAGAAAACAAGCAACTAAAATCACAAGGCATGCATTTCTTGATCAAACGAAAAAGGCACTCTTAAATAACTAAATTGCTCACAGTAATAGAGTCGTACACAATAATCATAATCATCACAATTTGGCTTGAATGAATCTTTTTGCTTGCATATGGATTTGTTCAATAGGATTTTCACCAAGTGCTTTTATCTAGGGACACTTCAGCTGCTCAATGGGCAAAGTGCATATAGAGTAAGGACACCAGTTAGTGTACGAGCTACATGGACTTACGGAATCAACAGCATGATACCAATTTCTCCACAACAGTCCAGGTGTGGTAGACAATATTTGGGGAATGCCCGAGGTTATCAAAACCAAGTACGTGTTTGCAGCCAGAGCACAATGACATAATAAGTAACAGAACAGAGAATAGCCAGCCTAAGACAGACTACGATTTATCATTACATCTTGTCATCAGTGTATAACAGTGTACATGCCTCCAGTTAGTGAGCAAATGTGTCTCTGGCCTCAACCAAAATCAGCCTTGACCGCTTCAGTGATTCAAAGTACGCCTACAGTCACAATCAAATCCTCAAGTCTTTACATCCTCAAATGGTGCCCAACACTTCCCAGGGTAGCCTCACTCGATGCCAGAGGCATCCATTTTGCCTTGGTATCTCCTGATCTGGCTTCTGTTTCCACTAAGCATCATTCATCTGTATGCTAGGGGCATGTCAGCTGCTTTCTAGCTGGGCTCACACAATCTGTTACTTGGTTCATCAAGGACAAGACAATTGTTTTCTGATCAGAACCTACATGTCAAATGATTAGTGGAGATAAAAAACATGGCCGTGGACTCTACACAACAATCCAGAATTTGGCAAATACAATTGGGAGAATATCCTACAGTAGCGCGGCCAAATATAGAGCTATCAAAACACTACGGTTGAGCAGAACACATCCTAAACATACCTGCCAGAGGCAAGTTACAATCCTAATCAAAGGCCTTCATCGAGTTGCCCCAAGTCCTTCTTCCTTCCAAATATAATACAGGATGGCATGTAGGTATACATACTTCCAGTCACTTGATGAATGGATCACTTGCTTCGACTAGTGATGATCTCAAGTGTTCCAGTAGTTCAAGGAACATCTGTAGTTACAGTCTGGCTTCCAAGACCCCATACCCTCAAGTGATGTCCCAACCAGTCCAATACCAGGGACATGTCAGTTGCTCTTTGGTCAAAGGTCACATACAAAGCACCAACTACAGTGTAATTGAACCAGAATCGTCGACCAGGGGCATGTTAGCTGTTCCTTGGTCGAAGGTCACGTATCAGGCACCTAACAGAATGTCAACTTACTATGTAATTGAACTAGAGTCTTCGACCAGGGGCATGTCAGCTGTTCTTTGGTCGAAGGTCACGTATCAAGCGCCTAACAGAAGATCAAGTTACTATGTAACTGAGCCAGAGTCTTCAACCAAGGGCATGTAAGCTGCTTCGTGGAAAGAGGGACTGTGTTGAGAACGCTTGGTACAAATGATCTTCCAAATGATGGTCAGTGCACCTTCTTATAGAGAATTGACATTCATCACATAGTGACTCCTATAAAATGACAACTGTAGCAGGGCACTACGCTGTTTCAACTGACATCCCCCACAGCAGTGACAATCTAGGGTGCACTGATACTTGAATAAGATCCTCTTGGCAGATCCATTTGGCTAAATAGAAGGTCAGGCCCTCTTGCCTTTGAATTCCGATCCTAATGGACGGATTCAAAGCACCTCTTCTTGCCTTCGAATTCCTCTCCGGACGGATTGATTCAAGGCCTCCCCTTTTCATCTTTCTAGACTACCGGACGGAGTCTAGATGTTCCCATCCCTGGTTCGATCCGTTCGGACGAACCTCGGTGCCACTTCTCGCCTTCGAATTCCTATTTGGACGGACAGATTCAAGGCCTCCCTTTTTCATCTTTCTAGACTACCGGATGGAGTCTAGATGTTTCCATCCAAGGTTCGGTCCGTTCGGACGAATCCTGGTGCCACCCCTCTCTCTTTCGAATTCCTATCTGGACAGACGGATTCAAGGCCTCCCTTTTTCATCTTTTCTAGACTACCGGACGGAGTCTAGATGTTCCCATCCAAGGTTCAGTCTGTTAGGACGAATCATGGTGCCACCTTATTGCCTTCGAATTCCTATCCGGACGGACGGATTCAAGGCCTCCCTTTTCCATCTTTTTAGACTACTGGTTGGAGTCTAGATGTTCCCATCCTTGGTTCGATCCATTTGGATGAACTTCGGTGCCACTTCTCGCCTTCGAATTCCTATCCAGATGGAAGGATTCAAGGCCTCCCTTTTCCATCTTTTCTAGACTACCGGTCAGAGTCTAGATGTTCCCATCCACGGTTCGATCCGTCCGGATGAACCTCGGTGCCCCCCTTTGTTTTGAGTTCCACTCTGAATGGATGGAATCAAAGCAAACTGTCTTCCTCCTTCCTTTGGGCTGGTATATCGAACTACTCGGGCAACACTTGTGATGCCCGATGGATTCCACACTCTCCTTGTTCCTTCCCTCCTTTTGGGCTGGTAGCCCGAACTACCCGGATGACTTCCGTGACCAGTCACTTTTCGGTCGGTATGCACCGTGAGTCTTGTCCGACGTTTTCCTCGACAAGTATGATAACCAGTCATGTCTTTTAGGAGTTGATTGGTCGTCAACTTGTCAGCATTTGTCATTTGTATTGGTTTCTCTGATGTTGGCTTCGATTGTTGCGTCCAGGGAGACAAGACAAGACTTCTAGTGCATTCACCGACTAATAGTTTGTTGCTATCAGCTAACTCTTTCTTGCAGCTTTGGACAGGGCATCTTCGTCAACTTTGAGCGATGATCTCCTCCTCCTGATCTTTCTTCCCTGTAAGAGGGCGTGGGGTGTCTCTGTCAACCTTGAGCATCGGTCTCTGTTCCATTCGTCCTCCGACCTTGCTCAGGGAGGGCATCTGTAGACACCCCAATATACTTGCAAAGGGACAAAACCCTAAAAATCAAACAAAACACTAACAAAACCCTAAAAAAAATCCTAAAAACCCAAAAAATACAAAACAAAATCATAAAACCCTAAAAAATTAGACAAAACCATAAAACCCTAAATAAACCTTAAAACCTAGGTTAAACCCTAATCCAAACCTTAAACCCTAGGTTAAGACCTAAATTAAATTCAAAACTTTAATCCAAACCCTAAACCTAGGTCAAATCCTAAGTCAAACCCTAAACTATAAGTCAAACCCTAAACCATAAGTCAAACCCCAACAAACTTAACCACTTCCCACTTTACTCCAACCACCTTAACCACTTGTTACCTCTTCTTAACCACCTTAACCACTTCCCACTTCACTCCAACCACCTTAATCACTTCCCACTTCTTCTTAACCACCTTCCACTCTAACCATAACAACCAACCAAGCCATTTGGAAGCCTATAAATAACCCATTTTTTAAGTGAAAAAGGGGACTTTGGAAAATGAGGAGGGCTTCCCAAAGCTTTTTCTCCCAATCAGAGCAACCAGAGTGACCTTAGAGCAAGGAGGAAGCTCGTGGAGGAGAGAAATAAGAGTTTCAGCCATTTCGGCAAGCTCCGACGGCCTCCGGCAAGCTCCGAAGGCCAAGCTCTCTGTCAGACCAGGTATGCCCTCCACAAGCCTCAATTCCTCTTCATTTTAGCTTCTCTGGTCTCCCTCCATCTTCCCCGAGTGATTCCAGACGTGCCAGAGGTTTTCTCTGGCTGGAATTAGAGTTTTAGCCTCGCCGGAGCCATTTTTCGGCGACCTAGGTGAGGGGATGAATCTATTACTCAGATCATGCCCCAACGCCTTGGATCCTCCTTCCCAGACCTCCCCTAGCTCTTCCAGCCCTCTGTGCGGCGTTTTGCTGCTTCCCTGAGCCTCCACCAGAAGCTCGCCGGAATCGTGACGTCTCACCGTTGCTGGGGAAGAAGACTGAGAATCGTGAAGGGACGCGTGCCTCTAGCTCCGCCGTGCCTCTCTGATCATTCAAAAACACTCCACGGCATGCCCCCAACACACCGGAGCCTTCAGAGTCAAGCCACGAGCCCTGGATCATCTCTGCAGTCGAGCTCACCGGAGTTGGATCGCGTTGACGGCGAGCTAGGTCCAAGGATGGGTGGAGTGTCCCATTCTTGCTTCTGGAAGAGGGTAAATGCTCCTCATATCATTCCTAAGCCTCTTGAAGCCTTGAATCACGCACTACAGCCCTCCAACAGCCTCTTTCTTCTCCGACGCCGTCACTTGAGTGCCACGACGGCGAGGGAGGTGGGAGGCCCACTCCAGTCGTTGAATCCTCGATCCAGACCGTTGGATCTCTCTTTTCCCTCCTCTTCTTGCTTCCCGTGAGGTCTGATCTTAGATCAGGCCATGGGATAGCCTCTAAGAGCCCCTCCGGCGATCGTCGACGGCGGAGTTCCGTCGTTGGCGGTCGTCAATTCTTTTCCTTAAAAAAAAAGTTTTCTTTTAAATAATTTCTAAACTTTTTGTTTTCTTACATTTAGGTCCTTATTTTCTTACAAGTAGGTCCTTTTTTCTTACAATTAGGTCCTTGCTTTTTTTAAATCGTTTGAATAAAATTTGATTTGAAAATATTACAATGTGTCCCCTGAGCGTTCTTAATAATGTTTTTCAGGCTTAAAAGTTTGACGAAAACCCCCAGAAATTCTATTCATGTATTAAAGTCCAGCCTTTTTGCATAAAAAACCCTAAACTTTGTTGAAATAGTTCTGAATGCATATGTCTTTGTTAAAATTACAAATTAATCCCTGGATATTCTAACATTCACTTAAATATGTTCAAAAATTGCATTTAAAACCCTAAGTTTCATGAAAATAATTTTGAATGCATATTTCTCTGGTTAAATTGCATTTAAACCCTTGAGCTTCGTTAAAATAACTCTGTAAGCATATTTCTCAGTCAAAATTGCTAATTAAACCCTGGGAATTTAAATATTTGCTCAAATGTGACTTAAATTACATTTTAGCCCTTGAATGTTACTGATTTCACATTGAATACA
Organism: Posidonia australis; assembly: GCA_024699735.1. Classification (NCBI taxonomy): domain Eukaryota; kingdom Viridiplantae; phylum Streptophyta; class Magnoliopsida; order Alismatales; family Posidoniaceae; genus Posidonia; species Posidonia australis. The sequence continues at coordinate 2,677 of JAMKQA010063785.1, read as the reverse complement.
TGGTTTCTAGGGTAAAATTACTGATTTGTCCCTAAAACTTTCTATTTTCAAACATGGACTCTTTTTCTTGCATATTTTACCCCGAATTTCCACATAATTGCATTGAATACATGTTTTGATGGCAAAATTGCATTTTGACCCCTAAGAATCTTCAATTTGGCTAAAAATGCACAGTTTTGCACATTTGACCCCAGATTTCTTCAAAATTACATGAAATGTGTTTTCTATGTATTTTTGATGATTTAGCTTCAGAATTTCAGTTTTCATTCAGAATTTGGGATTTTTGCACAAAAGTCCCTAGAATTCACAATTTTACGCTCTCACATGCATTTTGCACATTTTGTTGCACTTTTTCATGCATATTTTCTCGTATTTTCTTCCTCACATTGTGCACTCACTTATAACTCATTTCAAGCTTGGTTTTCTCATCGTTTCCTGGATTTCTTCCGATTTTCGCGTCTTTGATTTGATTTGGTTTTCCATTGCCTGAGGGCGTAGATTAACAGGCTTAACAATGTCGACGTTGTCCCGAATGAGGATTATTTTCCCCAATTTGATTTTTTCGGATTTCTTTGAGCTTCCGCTGATTTACGTGACGCTTTCTGAGAGTTTTCTCGATTTTCATGATTTTTCTCATCGCCCACAGGCGTACAGTAAAGCGACATTCTCAATGCCTACATTTGTCCCTCGGATTATCTTTTTTCCTTTTATTCTTTTCTTCTCTTTGATTTGGCATATTTTTTCAGTCATCTTTAGCATATGCATTCAGAATACGCAAGCACAGACCTAATAGATCGATTTGGCAAGTAGGAAACCTAGAAAGATCGAGTTCCTTGGGCGCATGGGGGTGCCTAACCCTTTCCCCTTGCGTAACAAGAATCCTTACCCTTTTTCTGGCCCGCATTGATTTGTGCACTACATCCATTAGGCACGGAGCCTGCATGTTTTCTTCTTGGTTTTCTTTTGTATTTGGTTTTCCTCGTCTTTTCATTAAAAGACTAGGTGGAGACTCCTTTCCTTATCCTTTTTTATCTTTCATTGGTGTTTCTGAGTCTAGTCTTCTTCTCTGGATTCACCATCTTCATCGTGACCGTAACGGGGCTCCTCGTGTGCTTCCACGCACCGGTAAGGAGAGCCGTGCAGGGTTCCACTGGCATGGTCACACATGGGCATGACCATCATGGGGAAACCCATGATTAATAGGCGTTTCAGCTTCTCTTGACTCAAGTCACACCAGAAAGGGGAAACGATCTCCTGCAGAACTTGCTTAAAACACTGGTTTAGAAATGGGCTTCAACTTTGCTCCATTCAACAACATTTGGTAAAGTCCAATGCAAACTAATAGAGTGCAGCACGAGTGGTATAGAAAATCAGAAAGACTAGCCCAAAGCTGAATGTTACAATCGACTAAACAACGAGCTATTGAACAGACTACATCTTGCGCATAGCTCTGGTAAGAGATCCTGGTTACCAACTGATCTTGACCAGGTGTCATAATAATGAGATATAGCCATCAAACCTTGATGATTGGGATTGTTTGATGACTGAGCCCTCATAAGTTGCTTAAGAAGCCAAATGAGGTAGCTGGAATGCCTCCCAGGTAGATTACGAGGATCCTCAACTTGTAGAGTAGTTGACATGCCCCTGGTCAAGCATTGGCTTAGTGCATCTAACCATAGGACAGCTGACATGCCCCTGCTTTGACATGATAACCCTAACCGATAAGAGCAGCTTGCATGCACCTGGTTGAGTATTGGCTCAGTGTGTCTAACCATAGGATAGCTGACATGCCCCTGGTTTGACATAAATGGCCTTAACCAATAAGAGCAACTTGTATGCCCCTAGTTTAGACGATGTTCTCCTGATCCTCTTAGGCTGAAACTGCTAACATGTCCCAGCTAAAAGAACCAGATTAAACTCTACGACTCTTTAAGATGATGTTTATGAAAAGAATGCATGCATGCAGAATGATTTTTGGGATCTTATTAGCGCCCTCAGCATTGGAAAGCTTATTGCCATGTATACAAGGGAATGGTAGCTCCAAACCTCACGAGACTCTATCCAAGCCCCTAATTTTTTTGAATGGCTCTCTGGAAATGCAATATCATGTCTTGGGCTCCATTTCAAACCCCACTGGATCATACCCCAGCTTTTTACTTTATTTCCTTATCTTTCTCCCTCATAGGCATGTGGGTTCACCCTTTCCCTAGCTTGGAGGTAATAGGTACCTGGTTTGTGGTGGAGAGCTGCTATTGTTTAAATGGTTGGCTAGGCCCTTTTTGGAACATGTTTTCCAGGTATTCACTCCGACTCCTTTCCAAGATAAATTGTAGGGACAACGCTACCCGTCCCGCCTCTCTCTTTAGGGCTGACTTTTATCTGTGACTTCTATCTTCTAATTCTTTTATACCCTTTCACAGATGTATTTTTTTTATTTTATTTCTCACTCTCATTTTCATCCCTAACATTTTATCTCTCTCTGGGAGGTGTGTGTTCCCTGAGTGGCTTGGATACTTCGCCCAATTCACAATGAAAGGTGGCTCCCTCACTCCCTAGGTTATCTGAATTGTATCAAGCTGAGGAGGTGCTACGCATTCCCAACATTGACAAGCTTATTCCGCTTATCATCACCATGTAGGATACTAATGCTTCTCTAGAGAGGGGGGGGGGGGGGGGG
>JAMKQA010063776.1:0-10702 GCA_024699735.1 Posidonia australis | reverse complement strand
AAGAAAAAGAGGAAGAAAAGAAAAGAGAAAAGAATGGCACGCAAACCGAGACAACTGTGCATCCTCCAATCGGACTCCAAATAGGTCCCAAATCACAATCTGATGCACAGAAAACCACCCACAACCACACACAACCAAGAAACAGCAGATTATCCATTAATAAACCATTAAACACAATATTACAAATAATACATGGTTTATTATAAAAATGGATAATCAGGCCCTGATGTTACAAGATGTTCCTGAATAATCCCTATGATTTTTATGAATCTCATGGAATTTTTAGTGATTTTCCTAACGTTTCCCGAGATGGTTCTGAGCGTTTGATTTTCTACACTGACTGTATAAGGGTCAGGCGAAAAAGACTAGCGGATCTCACTAGCGAAAATGGCTAGTGGATCCAAGTGGCGATTTTACTTGGCAAAAATGGTCGACGAATCCCGTGTTTTTCGGTACTTAGACTGTTTTTGCTGTGGCTTATTTTAATTAAATGAGAATAAATCTTGATAATGCATGGAAATAAACAATGAAATGGCTTATGTGGAAATAAAGTTTTGCTGATGTTTTCCATAAAATGATAAACATTACATATATGGGAAATGTGTGAGAATTGACTAGAGATGGTGGATTTCCTAAAATGAGTAGGAAATGCCTAGAAATGATATGGACCAATAAACTGGCAAATAATATGATCATGGTTAGTGAGAACCATGGATATGAAAATAAATGATTGAGAATGAGTTTTGATAATGATTTTGAAAGTGATTTAAAAGAGTTTTAAAGGAAGCCGCATATATTTTAAATAATTTGTCGAAATTTGTAGGAACCACATAAGAGCCGATTGACTGTACCGACAAAGAGTAGTGAGACCTCTGAGTAGTCGGCGATGGGCCTAGGTTGTGGTTGCCGAATTTGGTCAGAAGAGAGAGCCTTGTGACTATGTGTTGTTGTAGTACTGTAAGGCTTAGAAGATGATAAACCCAGGGATCCCTCAATGCAGGTGTTGGTCGATCTGGGGTTAGAGTCCCTAGGTACTCAGGCACCCAAGGGCGTCATAGAGTAGACGCACTTCGTGCTTGTACTAGTGAGGATACGCTACTTTGAGGCTATGACCGTGGTGGTTGAAGTCCTATGTTGGGTGGTTCACCGCGGCACTGTAGTGTGGACGAGGATGGAGCCTCGCCAACTACTTGAGGCTGGGTCGATCACCTATGGCGAAAGTGATACGACAGATTTTTGAGATAAATTGAGATTTGTGTGTTTGCTAGCTTTCAGCCTTGTTTTGTGTGACTTGATATGTGAGATGATTTGTGTTTTGGCTGGATTCTAGGCAAGAAAAATGGTTTCCTGAACTGCATAAAGTGATTTGAAAATGAGCATGAAATTTTAAAGGAAAATGACAAGAGAGTTTTAAAAAGTCACGATTTCTAAATGATTTATCTTCGACTGTGTGTTCAGGTTGTTCGAGAATCGTGTTTTCCTCCCAATTTTGGTAGTAGCTTAGTCTTGCCGATTTTTGTGTGTTTTTGGAACACGTGTTGGGTGACATTGACGTCACTCACATGTGGTTTTGAATTGTTTTATTTCATATGCATAGTTGGAGGTGTAGCCTTACTATGATGCGATTTTTGGAGTCATTTATCTGCACACATGTCTGGGTTGTGATTTGAAAGTTTTTAATTGTTTATTCTTGTTAAATTAGATTCAATTAAATTATTTGGGTAGTTTCTATACTATTGTGTAGTACTGGGGCGTTATAAATAGATATTTTATTCACTGAACACTGTAGCACACGTTGACCATTCGAGCCACTCACTCGCACCTGCTACCATCAGCCCAGACATCCGTGACCTAGTCGCACTCTGGATTCGCATTGGGAGTCTTTGTCGACTATCAGTGCTAATAGTTTTACAGAACATTTAGAAAAAACCAGTAACTTACTGACTTAACAACAAAACATCAAAAAAATTATGGAAATTTCTCAGAGAAATATCAAGGATCCTTTCTCACGTTCAGAGCTTGCATAAACCTACTCAAAATATTCATGAGTCATTCATGGCATGAATTCACATATTTTCCATTTATTTTCTCATTAATCAACTTTATTTTTCAATAAAACATGATAATCACTGGAAAATCCTAAAATCATCGCCACAAGCATGCAAATCTCGCATTTCATGCTTCCATGTTACTAACCATGTCAAAATACAGTCCTAGGCATGATTCTAGGAAGTTGAAGAGGGAGGAAACGCGTACTGTTTGGAGTTCATCAGTGTTTTCCTTTTTTCGATGAGACTCTGACAAGTCTCCCCAGCATTCACACCTACCCGACGACTCGGCCTACATCGACAGCGACTCTCCTTTGGCAGTCGATGGGTTTTCGGCAAGATCCGATGGCTCCTCCTCCCTTTCTCTCCCTTAGATCTCTCTCACTCCCTCAACTCCTCCTCTCGTTTCCTCCTCTTTGATATCTGACGATGGAGGGGCCATGGGTTTTTCTAAAGCAACCAAGCAATACCCGGTCAAGGGAGGAAGACCTCGGGACGTGGCGGTGCAAGTGTCATGCGATGAATCAACAAAAAATAGAGGCACAGGCATCAGGCAATGTTTTCTGTTTTCCTGACATTTAACTATTCAGGCTGCGTGTCAGTAAATCGCGCCACCAATTCATGTTGGTCTTCCACGCCTATGGGACTCATCTACTATTGTTGCCTCTTGTTCGCGTCTACTGTAACCACCTACTGGGTTCGCCTGACCCTTATTGAACCATGCCAGAAAGAAAACAAGAGCTCAACTCACATAAATCACCTATCAAACACCAACACACATTCCCATAACCACAAAGAATTAAATTCCAGAGCACAACACTACTATCCATTTTCATTATCAAAATACATTGTCTCTAGTACAACCCTAGATATTACACAGAAGTATCAACACCCTTACTCTACCGACACGATCCTTTGGCTACGTGATTCCTACCAAAATCACGGAAAACATTTTCAAAACATATGCATTCTCTTTTCAAAAATCATTTTTGAAAATATTTTCATCACATAAATTATTTTCGAAATCAAAATCACGATTTATACCAAATAACCACCAACATAGGGTCTGTGAGAGCTAAACCACGATAGTTGGCCATGGAACCAACCCACGGGGGTGGTCCATGAGACTCATACGTGGTTTGGGTTTTTACAGACAGATGAGGAACCTGAAAACACGATGAACGAAAGTCGCTCGAAGTGGGAACTCAAGGCTATTTCACCATAAGCTCCCTAAAATCATACAAAATACATGGAAACATAGAGTTCTAAGTTTCTACCATTTGGGATAAAAATCATTAAAAACCGATTTGTATAGCTTGAGTTATAAAAATTCAAAGCAAGAGAATCCATTGTGATTCACTATAGCAATCCATTCAAAAATTCAATGAAAATCCATTGATAAATCACTAAAAATTGTAGAATCTCTACCACATATCAAGAATAAGCTAATCTACAAATTTATCTCTAGTTTCAATAAAATTAGAGGAGAAAAAACGGTGATGCATGCATACTCAAAGTCGTCGGTGAACTTCTCTCCTTCTCTGGTGAGCCTCTCTCTCTCTCTCCTTCTTAGACTTTCTGATCCTCTCTCTCTCCCTCTGTTTCCTCTCTCTGGTTTTTTGCCTCGATGTTAGCCCCTCTCCTCCTTTTTATTTCTTCTCACCGCCGTCTGTCGCCAACAATCACCCAAAATCTCTCGTTGACCAGCGTGGTGGCGATGTGCGAACCATGCGTTCCACTGTGCTCTACTGTGTTCTTTTGGCATTTCTCCCGTCTTAGTGTCCCACACACATACATGGGTTACAAAATGCCAACATTCCACACAACACAGGGAACCAAAGAGAAACCACAAGCACAATAGGGAAAGACAAACATCAATCCACTATGATTACTAATAAACATTCATACAATCATAGGTAATCAAATTCCAATTATCCTGACTACATGCAAATGAGTGACAGTCCCTGGCACAAAATTAGATCATTTCTGGATTCTTTGTTTGGCAAATCCACGAGACCAAACCACGGTAGTCATTTGCCTTCAACCCACGGTAGTCACACACAATGCCAGATATTACAGTATATATTCACATGAAACATGATTTCTATTTACATGAAACATTATTTTTGCTTACATGAGACTTGATTATTGTAAAGTGAGATATTATTACTGTCTATAAGATATGATTGCTATTTCTTTGCTTAAAATGAGATATAAATGATGATAATTGCATAACATTAGTGTATGACAAGAGATATGATTTCTAAAATCAATTTTGATAAATTTGATTGTATATGTTTATATTAGACATGATTTCTACTTACATGAGACATGACTATCATAAAGTGAGATATGATTACTGTCTACAAGATTTGATTGCTATTTCTTTATGTCAAATAAGATATAATTGCTAATAATTGCATAACATTGGTGTATGACATAAAATATAATTTCTAAAATCAATTTTGATAAATTTGATTGTATATATTCACATGAGTGATGATTGTTGCTTACATGAGACATGATTATCGTAAAGTGAGATATGATTGATAAATTTGATTGTATATGTCAAATGAGATATGATTATTGATAATTGATTGCTTATAAGAATTGTATGATTAATTTGATTGCTTATGTCTGATATACATTCACATGAAACATGATTTCTGTCTACACTAAAGTGAGATACGATTTCTATCTACAAAATGTGATTGTATATGAAATTGCATAATATTAGTGTATGACATGAAATATGATAAATTTGATTGCTTGTAGGTACAATCTTAATGAAAGAGCTTACACCACTTATACCAAAAAGGGCTAAGCTTGCAAATTCGAATGCAAGTTCTTCTTCTTTAGTTATACTTTTTTAAAGAGATATGATAGTTGTTTATTGATATTTGATATAACATGATATATGATTTTATATTCATTTTGCATGATACATAATTTTATATGAATTTGCATGGATACCTAAGGTTGTTGTTTGATGTAACATGATATTGTTGTTTATATGAGTCAAAAGTGAGACATCAAAAGTGATTGTTTACATATTCCTACTTACATATAACATGATATTGTTGTTTACATGATAAATTTGCCAATGATTCCTTGTAGGTAGAAGTAATAAACCGCGTCCTACACTACAAAAGGAGGTTAAGATTGAAAGTGCTTATTCAGGTATACTTTTCTATATATAATACCCTTATGGACCATTAATATTTTGTTTAAATGGTCGATTACTTATTTGTCTTTTTATCATTTATTTCAAGAAAGAAAAACTCTGAGACTCTTTATATATTAAAGAGTCATTACTCCCAAACAAATTTTGTAAAAATAATCATAGAGTTAACGTCGAAATTACATCCTTGTCATTGAGAGCTAATAAACAAAAGTCTATTTGCCCAATTTTTTTATATGAGGAATGTATTAAAGTTGCAAAGAAATTTGCTAGATTTACTCGTCGATTTGTACGATGAGGAAAGAGAACACTTTGTCATTGTAGGCAAACTCCTAAAGTTGAACGAAATAGAGTTTAGCGTGTTGCTGGGACTTCCAATTGGAGAGAAGTCCCTATCTGTGCATGGCCCTATTAAGTCCACCACATATGATTGTTAATTAAGAGGGTGTGAACTTACAAGGCCTGGCATCCTCATTAAAGTCTTAGGCTATATTGAAACAATAGATTTTGAGGAGACTGTAAAATTATTAATTCATTATCTTTTTGCCACTTTTCTTTTCCTAAAGAGAAATGACAAATTAAAATCATCTTTACTTAAATATGTGGATGATTTAGACAGTATGGGGAATTATGCTTGGAGCTCTGCATGCTATTGCAATATCTATTAGAAGAATTAAATGTAAAAGCAAATTGGATCAAAGCAAGGCAATATGGAAGCATTAATGGAGATGTTGGATACCTTGAGGGTTACACCATAGCTTTCATTGTAAGTAGTTGAAAACAAAGAATTTTGTATGTTTTTATTTTTTTAATTTAATTTATACTGATGAATTTATTAATGGTATATTTGATTATGTAGATTTGGTTACATAAACATTGTGACCTAAAACATCCTTTTGGGTTTCAAAGAAGCCCAAGAATTTTTAGTTGAGAATTTGTGGAACATCAAGGTGCCCACAAAAAAATTTGTGAGATTATTTGAAGAAGAGAGGCAACCAAGGTTTGAGAAACATTTATTCTTTGAACATTGTAGTTTTTTCGTTGTGGTTTTTTCATTCTATTTACCATATACTTATTTCCTTTTCATACTTACTTTTTTTGGATAGGTAAAAGAAGACACTCTCTTGCCATATCCCTTTGAAAGATGGATTATTAATACTATAAGGAAGAAACCAAGGGATTGGCTACTAAATATAAAGAAAATAAACAGAATTGAGCAAGGGATGGAGGAGGAGGAGACAAAGGAGGAGAAGGAGAATGCAAAGGAGAAGAAAGAGATAGCAAGAGAGAAGGAGAAGGCAAAGGAGGAGGAGAAGACAAAGGAGGAGAAGGAGATGGCAAGGAAGGAAGAGAAGGCAAGGGAGGAGGAGGAGAAAATGAATGATAAGGAATGGAAAGAAGAATCCACAACTGAGTTGGAGATATAGTGTGATTCCAATCTCCAATTAGAAACTAAACTTCTTAAAGCACAGAATTTTGAATTAAAATACAAAATAAAGGAGTTGAATTTTAAAGTTCAATACCTAGAGTAGAAAATCCATTGCATAGAGATTGAGAAACAATTGGAGACCACCACAAGCACAATAAATAAGATATGATTTGATTGTTCTTCTAAGGGTGTGGATTGTTCTTCTAAGGGTGTGGGACAGATTGTTCATGTTAATGTTTATTGAGTGACATGATTTGATTGTTTTTTAAGTGTGTGAAACATAATTTGCTTTTGTGAGACATGATTTTTGTTCTGTGAAATATGCTTTGCTTCTGTAAGACATAATTTGAATTTTGTGAGACATGATTTGCATTTGTAAGACATGATTTGAATTCTGTGAGAAATGATTTGAATTTTACATGTTTTATTAAATATGATTTGCATTTTCAGTCATGATTTAAATTCTTAGGAGACGTCATCGGTTTTGTTTCATTTGTGTAAGTCATCAAATATGATTTTAATTCTTGTGTGGCATAATTTCTATAAGACCAGTTTTACATTTTTGTGAGACATGATTTACTTTTTTGTAAGATAAGATTTGTATAATACATGATTTAATTTTCTCTAAGACATGATTTGTATATTACATGTTTTATTAAATAATTTTATTTTAATACAAACGAGATATGATTTCCTTTGAGAATTGATTTTAATTGTGTGAGATATGATTTTTATTGGAAGAGGAGGAGCAAGGAAAAGAGGAAGAAAATAACGGAAAGGAAGAAAACGAAGAAGAGGAGGTTTTACCAGAACTAAGAATCAAATAAGATATTTTCTTTAATATAGAGATATGTTATTTTATTAAATGAGATATAATTTTATTTTAACAATATTGTGCTATGAGATGTGATTAGTGTTTTAATAGTTTTTAGTGAGAAATGTTTTGCATTTGTGTGAGACATGATTTGCTTCTGTAAGAAATGATTTAAATTTTACATATCTTATTAGATATGATTTGCATTTAAGTCATGATTGCAATTCTTGGGAGACAACATCTAATGTATTTGTATTTGTGTGAGACATTAGACATAATTTTAATTCTTATATGGCATGATTCCTATGTAACGGCCTGAACCCAGACATGTCATCTAAATCATAGTATCATAAGCAAAATTACACTAATTATAGTAAAATTAAATAACTGTAATTAAGGCTCACCTCCTGGAAACAATATGCGGTTAGAAGCTTCGACTCGGACATCGAAATTCGACTACACTTGAAAAATAAACAAACACGTGTGAGTGACATCTAAGTCACCTAATATGCGCCCCTAAACACAAAAAACCACAAAATCTCTGTAAAACCATTAAAACTCAGCTTTTATTTTTTTTTTTCAAGGTTTGGTTTTCTTTTGAAAATCCACTTTTCCTTTTAAAACATCATTTTCTTTCTCGTTTTGTTTGAAATCACTTAGGAATTTGATCCCAAATCCAAACTCTTTTCAAAGTCCATCTTTCTTTTCTTTTCAAAACGTTTGGAAATTTATTTCAAATCATATTCTCTTTCGGAAACACACATTTTGCATTTTCTTTTGAAAACATTTGGAAATTATTTTCCAAAACATGCCCTTTTTCAATACTTGGGATTTCTTCCTAAAACCAAAATCACTTTCAAAACTCATATTTCTATCCAAGTCCAACTTAAAACACAATGCCTCTCGACTCAAAAACCAAAGTTATACATTCTGGCGGGTAACTGGTTAAAACACAATTCTTATTTTATTCTAGGATTTTAGGATCATTTATAAGTCCAATCCCAGACAAACCACATTTCTTTTCATTTCTTAAAATCACGTTCTTTTCTTATTCATTTCCACTTTTCTTTACTGATGTTACCTTGATCAGGGAAAACTAGACATACAAGAAGTAGGCAAGGACATCATTTTCCCTACCTCCCTACACTGCTACGGTGAAATTCTCCGTGCGGGATGCCACCGCGCTAGCCAACCAGCCTCAATCTTTTTCATATATGCACGGGAATACGTGTTTGTCTGACGTCCTATCGGTGACTCGAACAACTAGGTACAACGACCTAGGCTCAGCCTACACCGTCGGTGACCCGAAGAAATAAGTTCAATAACCTAGGCTCAGCCTACACCGTCACGAGCTCGATGACTAGAACAACTAGGTTCAACGATCCAGGCTCAGCCTACACCATTTCAAGCTCTACAACCACAGTCGTGTCTGGCAACTGGTTTCATTGGAGCCTCATACTCCTATCGTGTTGTCGACATCAACCCCCGTTGTTCCTTAACACATTATTAGTGTTTCATTTTCAAAATTCTTTAAGCTTTTCTTTTCAAAACCATTTCTATTTCATTCTTTTTCATTGCAGGAATCTATTTTTTTCCATGCAATACTTGACCCTCTTGAGGGATTCCAACTCAATCTATAAAACCATGCTTTAAAAATCATAAATTGGGTCTCATGCCCAAAACCACACAATCAATCATTTTATTCATTTATAGGGTCTAAAACACAAAACCATGTCCAAATCCGCTTATTTGGGTTCCACATTCTTCAATGTCATTTACATAGGGAAAACATCATTAATACATGCTTATTGTCCATTTAAAACCCCTTTCCTTTCATTTTATAATCTCATATATATATATTAGGGCCAGGGCAAAATCAGCAGACCGAATTTCAAGTTCGGTTACCGAAAATCCCTAGTTCGGTACACCGAACATTTTCAGTATACCGAAAATCCCTGATTCGGTCGACTGGATGATTTTGGCCTATCGAAACCAGGTATCCTGGCTTAATCTGATAGAAATTCGGTATGCCGAATTCAGTTCAACAATGCTGAATTGCCCGAAGTCACGGCACCTCCCCTATTTCAAGCCTTGAATTCGCTGGAACTGGGAGCCTCCAGCGGACCCCCAAAACACATATCATAAAATAGGAGTAAATCGTGGGGTGTAGACTCCCACAAACCATTCATCAATCCATTAACCATACATCGAGATATAAATTCTCAAAGAGAACATGCTCAGAGTTAAACCTTAAAACACTTATGGCATTTTCTACCAAAAACCCACGAAATTCATACAACCTAGCATAATCTCTACACATTCACGTCATTTATCATATTTCCTTCATTCCTACTTTTTTTTCTGTGATTTTACATGCATTTTACATCGATTTCATGCATTTAGCTCACTCGCTTAAAACCACAAAAGAAATGAGGAAGGACAGGGGTCGCGTACCTGGCTCAGCCTTTCGACGACCCTCCCGCACTCCGACGAGCCTCCTCGCTCCCTAGCGAAGCTCCTCCGCCAGTGAACCACCACCTCCCACTTGCGTGCTGCTCCACCTCTCCTCCAGCTCCACAGCTCACCCCTTTCTCCTTTCTCCTTTCCTCCTTTACTCAACGCCTCCTTCTTCCTTCAGCCTCCTTCCCTCTATACCGATTGGAAGGGACGGGGTGACACGAGCCGGTGTCGTTGGTGGCACGGTGGGGAAAGGGAAAGAATAAGAAGACGGGATGGTGGCTCGTGAGGGAGAGAGAAAGAAAAAAAGGAAAGAAAAGATAGGTGCGCAAACTGAGGTAACTGTGCATCCCCAGATCCGATCCTACATTAGTCCCAAATCACAAACAGGAGCATCGAAAGCCAATCCAACTCTCACACATCCAAGAAACAACAGATTATCCATTAATAAACCATTTTACACAATATTACTATTAATTACATGGTTTACAATTAAAAATGGATAATCAGGTCTAGATGCCACATCCTATGAGATATGTTTTGCATTTCTATGAGTCATGATTTGTTTTTTTGTGAGATATGATTTGTATATTACGTTATTTACTTTTTTATAAGACATGATTTGTATATTACATGTTTTATTAGTGTAACATCTGGGCCCGATTATCCTTTGTATTTAATAAACCATGTATTAATTGTGATTTTGTGCTTAATGGTTTATTAATGGATAATCTGTTGTTTCTTGGTTGTGGGTGGTTTTCTGTGCATCTGGT
>JAMKQA010063773.1:0-10395 GCA_024699735.1 Posidonia australis | reverse complement strand
ACATTAGAAGGATTTGGGACCACTCACAATTGGACGAAGATCAGCATTTTCTGGGAGTTACCGTATTGGTCTAAGCTATTGATTAGACATAATTTAGATGTCATGCATATCGAGAAGAATGTATTTGACAATGTGTTCTACACGGTAATGGGTGTCAAAGGCAAGACAATGGACACAGAAAATGCACTTGTATTAAGATATTTCAGTGTTGTATTAGCTACTTTTTTGTAAAAACTTTGAATGTGAAATCTTATGATGTATAATGGAATGGAAATTTTTTTTATGAAATCTGTATATGTGGTGAATGTATTTGAATGTCATTGTAATAAATATTTGAATGTCATTGTAACAGGTATTTGAATGGAATTTTTAATTTTTTTTTATTGCCTAGTATTAGCGAGGACATAGCGAGAACATTTCCTCGCAAAAATAATGATATCTAGCGAGCACTTAGTGAATAATTTGCGAGGAAATGTCCTCGCTAAAATTGGAACGACCATACAATCGCATTATATTTAGCGAGCACTTACCGAGGAGTTACCGAGGAGTTACGAGGATAAGGCGAGGACATTACGAGGAAATATTTCCTCGTAATGTCCTCGCGTAATATACACGAGCACATTGCGAGGACAAATCATCGCAATATTGATTTAACGAGTTACGTAGCTACGAGGATACTTATTCCTCGCAAAGTCCTCGTTAAACTATCTAACGAGGATATTGCGAGGACGTCGCGAGGACGTTGCAAGGAATATTGTTCTCGCTAAATGTCGATTTTCTTGTAGTGGCTCCTATAAGATTATTATAAAATGTTTAGCTATTAGATTCATCCCTGTTCTTAATGATACCATTGACAACTCCCAATGCGCTTTTCTAGCTTGGAGATATATTGGAGATTGTTATTTAGTTGCCCAAGAGACATTGAACTACATGAAGGTAGTTAATATACCTAGTTTCATTCTTAAATTGGATTTTGAGAAGGCTTTTGATAATGTCAAATGGAAATTCCTTCTCAAGGCTCTGACGGGATTAGGATGTGGGCCAAAATGAGTTTCTTGGATTAAGATGTGCATTTATACAGTCAAATTTTCAATACTTCTAAATGATTCACTAAAAGGATTTTTTGGAGCAACTAATAGGCTCTGTCAAGAGGACCCTTTTATCTCCACTACTATTTATAGTGGTTACTCATATTCTAAATAAGATGTTGGTTGCTGCTTCAAGCAATAACCTTATTTCAGGGATTTCTTTTCCTAATGGGGGTCATAATATCATTAACATTCAATATGTGGATGACACAATTTTATTTTTAACAGATAAGGAGGATAATTTAATAAATATCAAAAGAATCCTGTGTTGCTTTCAAACTTGTTCGGGACTTAAAATTAATTTCAAGAAATCTTCACTAACTAGTGTGGGAGTTACTGACTCAGTTCTAAATTGTAGTTGTGAAATATTAGGTTGTCAGGTAGCTAGCTTGCCTATCAATTACCTTCGATTACCTCTGCATCATAGAAAAGCCACTTTCAAGGACTGGACCCCAGTTATAGAAAAGATTTCAAATAAATTATATCTTTGGAAAGTACAATACTTGACATTAGGTGGCAGGTTAACTCTAGTAAATTTTGTGTTATCTATCATTTCTACTTACGTCATGTCTATCCTACATTTCCCTACCAAAGTAGAAAATGCTATTAACAAAATTAGGAGGCAATTTTTGTGGAAACCTGCTTCGTCCAGACACAATCATTATCATCTAGCAAATTGGAAGTCATTGTGTAGATAAAAAAAAGAGAAGGGTTGGGGTATTATAAATTTGAGAAATTTTAATTTGGCACTTAAAAGCAAATTATTATGGCAATTGCCTTCCTCCTCTTTGAAGTTGAAATGGTCTCTGTTGCTGCTTATAAATGCACAATATGAGATGCAATTAGTGAAAAATGTCCCAAAATATGCAAGAAAACATTTAAAATCCTAAATGATGGATTTAGAAATAATCTAAGGGCCTATATGCAAGTTGTATGTGCTCAGGAATGGTTTAATGTGAATCCAGGGACTTTTATGTAAATTTCAGGGTCTGATTGTGATAAAAATTGGGCTTTTATATTAGTCAATGCAATTATGATGTTTCTTGAGGTCTAGAATGCAAAATGCACAAAGAAAACTCATTTTTAAAGTTCTAGGGGCTAAATGCAAATTTTCAGAACCAAACTGTAGAGAAAATTCTACGTTGATGAAGGACAATGTGATTTTTAAATCTTTTAAGGTTCTGATTGCAAATTTCCTAGAGAAAAATCATTTTAAAAGATTCCAATGGCTAAATGCAAATGTTCAGAACTTAAATGTGATAAAAACTCAATTTTAATGATGATTAGTGTAATTTTTAGAAGCCTAAGGGTGCAGAATGCAAATTTCACACAGAAAACTTATTTTAAAAAGCTTTAGGGGATAAATGCAAATGTTCTGAACCTAAATGTAAAGAAATCATGTTCTAGGGACCTAGATGTGATAAAAAGCATGCATTAATGTGTTATGATTTAAGAAATAAACCTTCAGGGGGTCACATGCAAAATCCTTAGATAAAATAAAAGAAACAAATGAATTTTAAAACTATAGGGACTAAAATGTAAATGTTTGGACTCATGTAATAAAAAATGATGTAAATATAATAAACTGAGGACTTAAAAGTAATAAACCAAAACTAATGGGCTTGGGCCCAAAATATGTTCATTCGAAGATCGCCGGAGGATTGCCGGCGTTCTCCCTCCGGAAATCCCTCCGGCTAGACTTCGACGGTGACTCAGCGGTTAAAGGGGGCCCACGACGGCTGGGGAAGCTTCCTGGTGGCGCGGCGATCTTCTCCGGATGGTTGGGCAAGGCTGGGGAGGACTGAGGCTTCCCCCCCAACTCGCGCTCTGGCGAGGTGCTCTAAACGGCGACGGAGACGATGACGGAGCGACGTGGTGGTGCTTTGGGGGCTGGAATGGTGCGGAGAGAGCGGGGAAAGCTCCTGGGAGACACAGCGAGGCTCCGGAGGGGCAGTGGCAAGCTTTGAGATGCTCCGGAACGCTCCTCCCACCTTCGTTTCCGACGATGGGAACAACGGTGGGGGTTGGGTTGCTGCGGAGGTTCGGGCAGGGGTGCGGCAGCATGGGAGCGCTCCTGGGAGGTACGCGGAGGTTCCTAGGTCATCGACGCGGAGTGAGGTGGCCTCGTGCGCTAGGGGGCATCTTCGACGGTGAACGCGGCTGGACTGCGACGACGGCGACAGCACGATGGATTGGGCGTCGATGGCAGGGCTTCTTTGGAGCGAAGGGAGAGCATAGGAGGAGGATAGAAGAGGAGGAGAGAGGAGAGGCTTACGGGAGCCTCACCTGAGTTCAGGGGGCTCAGAGCCTCGCCGGTGGTGGTGAACCTACCACCGGAAGCAGAGATGTCGGCGCGTGAGGAGCGTTGCTCCGCCGTGGCACGTTCCAGGGGCCTAGAGGGTCCTAAGGGGCATGCTCTGAAATGAACAGAAGACGAAGAGGGGTACCAGGTGGGTGAAATGTCTTCTCCGACGACCTTCAGTGGCAGTAGTGGCGTTCCGGTGATGCTCCGGTGGTTGGAAAAAGATGGCTATTGGCTTAGGAAATTTGGGCTTACTGTTGTCGCAAGTTGGTGATTGAGGGAGAAAGGCTATGGATTGCTGGAAGGGAGGCTCGTGGATGGAAGGTCTTCTCCTCTCTCTGATCCGTGATCGTCGCCGACGGTGGCAGGAGTTTTATACTCCAGTGAGGCCATCCTCCAAAGCCGTCGATCCTTCTCCTCAGCCACTATGCATCGTGGAATCACGCACGTGGGTCAGAGGAAGTTGGCCAAGGATCACGAAGGCTGAGATCAACTCCGGATTCCTCGGGATTGCTCGCCGGAGTTGTCGTCGAAAACTTAGGTCGTCGGAATTATTTTTGACATTTTCTAAAGTTTTGAATTACATTTTTAAATGAAATAGTGTTAGGCTTAATGGGCTTAGGGTTTTGATTTTTCGTTTAGGTTTTTATTTTGGAATTTTTAGGGTTTTAATTTTAGGTTTTTAATTGAACTTTATGGGTTTAGCTTAATTCCTTAATTTTGTGATTTAGGGTTTAATTAGGGTTTTGATTAGCTTAGGGTTTTTATTTTATGATTTTTTAGGGTTTTGATTTTAAGTTTTTAAATTAGGGTTTTGAATTTTAATTTAGATTTTTTACTTATGTTTTATGATTTAATTAAATTTGTGATTAAGGTTTAATTAGTTGGTTTTAAATTAGGGTTTTAATTATTTTAGGTTTTCTTATTTTATTTTTGTTTTGGGATCTTCATGGATTTTAGGATTTTTGATTTTAAGTTTTTTAACTAGGGTTTTGTGATTTAAATATGATTTTCAATTTTGGGACTTAGGGTTAAATTAATTGGTCTGAAATTAGGGTTTTGAATTTTAATTAGGGTTTATTTAGGGATTTTTGGATTTTAAATTAGGGTTTATGGGTTTATTTAGAGTTTTGTGTTTATTTAGGGTCTTTTGGATTAATTAGGGTTTTGAATTTTAATTAGTTGGGATTTTTAATGGATTTTGACTTTATTTAGGGTTTTCACTTATTTACTTGGTTTTTAAATGATTTAATTTGATTTGGGCTTGAGTTAGGGTTTTTGTCTTATTTGTTGGTTTTTAAGTGGATTTTATTTAATTAGGATTTTTATTTGATTAATTAGGGTTTTTATTGGATTTTAGGTGGGTTTTAAATGGATTTTATTTAATTAGGGTTTTTATTTGATTAATTAGGGTTTTTATTGGATTTTAAGTGGATTTTATTTAATTAGGGTTTTTGTTTGATTTTAAGTGGGTTTTAAATCTGATTTTGACTTGAATTAGGATTTCTGTTTTATTAATTTGATTTTAAGTGGATTTTATTTGATTTGTTTGGTTTCAAGTTTAATTGGGTCAAAGTGGGCTAGTGTGGGCCTGATTGGGCTTGTGTAGGCTAGGATTTTGATGGTCGCAATTAGAGCATCATCCGGAGGAGCTTACTGCCAAGTAACTTCAAAATTGGGGTGTCTACAGTAAGATAATAATAAAATGAAAAACTGTAGTTAGGTTGAGAGGTAGTGACTTGGTGGTCCTTACAGTATGTCTAATATTACGTATGAGTTAATCAAAAGACTATATTGCCCTCGCCATTGTCACCAACCGTTGCCCACTCACCACTGCATCATTGATGTCAACCATCGTTGATTGCAGCCACATGTCGCCACCACTACCGTCATCGTTGACCACCACCACTGTTACTGACCACCACCGTTGCCGTCGACCACTACCACTACTGTCGTCGACCACCAGCCCACCACTACTATCGTCGCCACCAGCTACCACCATAGCCGCAGACCGCCATCGTTGTGTCCACCGTAACCCTCGCCTACTGCCATCCATCGTCCGTTGTCGCTGTTCGTCATCATTGTTGCCTTAGTTCATATCGTAATTAAAGTCAACTTCTAAGGATATCATTAGAAAAGTTATGTTTAATATTCATAGATTTTCAAAAAGTTAATACCAATTAGTTTTTTTAAAAGCTACCTTAAGAGCTTACAATGAAATAAAAAGCTATAATCAACTTTTTTTAGAAAAACTTGATAAGTTGACTCGTTTAGAAACGTTTATTAAGAAATAAACGCTTATCGTAATAAAAAGGTGTAAAAAAGTATTTCTAAACGCTACCTTAAATTATTAGGACAGTTTTTGAATAACTTTTTGAAAAGTTAATAGGTGTTAACTTTTTAAAAAGTTATAAATATTAATCATAACTTTTCTAATGATATCCTCAAAATTTGATTTTAATTACAGCATGAACTTAAGGCAATGGCGGCGGCAAACGGTGGCAATGCGGCGGTGGCAAATGTTGGCGGCACGATGGTGAACAACGACGACGTCGTAATGGATGGCTGCAACGTGGTGGCGACGTGACAGCAAATGCTAGTGGCAACAACGAATGGCGACAACGTGGTGATGACAGCAGCGGACAGTGGACGACGATGGTGACGATGAACGATGGTAGCTACAACCAGCGGTGGATGGTGGCGCTGACATGGTGGTGGAAGGTTGTGGCATGGCAACGGCATGGTGATAGACGACGACAGTGCGACGATGGACGACAGTGGCGACGACAGATGATGGTGGTTGCGACAAGCAACAAACAGCGGCATGGCAACGTGAAGACAACGGACGACGACGACACAACAGTAGACGGTGGCAACGGACGACGATGTGGCGGCAACACAACAGATGGCAAACAGTGGCAACAAACAGCATGCAACGGCCGAGGACGGGTGAACGATAGCAGATGGCGGCAACATGGTGATGCTACGACGACGGATGATGGTGATGGCGACGACAGGCAGCAAACAACGACAATAAAGGTAATACAGTCTTTTGATTAACTCATTAATGTTTATTAAATATATAAATCCAATAATTTTTTTTACTTCCATAAAAATTATAAATAATATAATTTAATAAAAAAATTAATTTTTTTAATATATTACGTAAGAAAAAACGTTTTCTTAAGATGTTTACGAAAAGGTGGATATAAAGTATAATACTGCTTATTGATGGCAACAATAGGGAAGCAGTCAGTTTTACCTTTCCGACGGTGCACTTATCAGAAATAGGACTTCTTTCCACTGAGATCAAGTCTAAGGATATCAATCATCATACATCACGTAGATTTTTTTTTACCTTTTTTATAAAAATAATTTGCTATAAAATATTCTTCCCACTAAACAACAATCCGCTGCAGTCCATTTCCTTCGACCCCATCATCATCCCTCCAAACTCCAAAGAGCAGAACCTCCAAACAACGATCAGCTACAGTCCATCTCCCTGTATCTTGCATGGAGCCCAAACGTTCCCATGCGAATGCGATCCTATCACTAGATCCCAGCGAGTCCTACTCGGATGATCCACACGTGTATCTTCCATTCTGCAATCAATCCTAGAGAGAGAGAGGGGACCAGTCAATGGCATGTACCGGGCATTAATGGAAACATGCAGGATGACGAAGAGCCAGAGCAAAAATATTCCTGTCCTTTCCTTCTGTACCTACTTTTATGATACAGGATTCGCGTGCCATACTGGCCAAGACCAAGATCACTACTTCATGCTAATTCCATATTTGGAGAGGCGTTTCAGTATATAGCCTGCGCCCATCACTCTCTGTCTCTGTCCCGGTGTTTTGTGAGAGGAAGAGGAGAGGGAAGGATGGATTGGGTGGGGGTTGTGGTGGCTCTGCTTGCTGGTCTGGTGCTGTTGAGGAAGGCTAATGGTTGGTTCCATGAGAGGAAGGTGGAGAAGAAGAAGAGAGAGCTGTTGCCACCTGGTGACATGGGTTGGCCTCTGCTTGGCAACATGTGGTTTTTCCTTAGGGCCTTCAAGACTGGCAATCCAGATGCATTCATCAATAGCTATATCAAGAGGTCAGTAATCTCCCAACCCAAATCTCATGTCCCTTTCTTTTCTCCATTTTTTATGTTGAAATGGTCTTCTCTGTTTAAATATCACATTCGGTTTTTTCTTCTTTGATGGTGAGATATTCATACAGCTACACGCTCGTTTGCTACCTTTGATGATTTGATATTGTGATTTGTTAAGTAAAACCAGGGTTTGATTTTCCCATTTTTGTGTTCTGAACTACCAATAGCCTTGCAATTCCATGGTATTATAAATGAATTGTTGTACTTTTTGTAATTTTTAATAGATCCTTGTAAGCATTAACTGTGTTCCTGATTTAAGGGACAATGTATTAAGGTTTTCTCCGTGTTTATCTTCATTAATTTGGAATTTCACACTTTCTCCTGCTTTTCGGACTACTCTTTGCCAGCACAACTTGAATAACAAGGCTGATATTTTGAAGGTTAAGATAATCCAGACCCCCTCATTTTTTAAAGTAATCACATTCTTTTCTAAATTTTTTCCTGGCAGCTTTTGTTTTTCTTTTCCACTGTATAAACAGCAACACCCTTATGTTTACTATCGTCATTTTAATTATATTAATCATAGGCCTCCAACATTCCAAGTGAATCTTGTTGGGATTGGATTTATCGATCATTTGTGCAAGTGTAAAAGAACAAACACATGCATGAAAGATTAACACAAATATATATATGAAAACTCATACAAGAAAAACTACAAAGTAAGAACGAGAAAGTGAATCTACTATAGAATCAGATTTACACAGATGTTTTGGTCTCAATTTGATAAACCTTTCTTTCAACTTTTCCTCTCACCATTAAAGCACAAAACACCTTTAAAAAGAAGTATTATATAAGTATAAATAGTATGTTCTAAAAACTTGAGATTCAATTATCCAACTACATATAACCCATATACCTATCTAATAAGTGTCCACGTTACTAGACTAATCCGATGTAGTGCCATGCCAAATTTGTGACATACTTCAATAATCACCACCTTGGCTCGCATCTTGTGCCACTAAGCCTTTTGGACAATTATTGACATCTCCAAGTTTCTAAATCACAGCTCCAGCTACGTTGTTGTCATGGACATGCATAATCCATCTACACCTTCTAGATTGGAAGAAATCCTTTCACCTACATCCTTTCTCACAGGTTACAGAAAACAATCTTTACTTTCTAGGTAGGTAGAAAATCTTCTACTGCATCCATAATCTTGAGCCTGCAGCAAATTCATTTGTGCTTTCCAAGTAGGCAAAAGATCGTTCCATTGTATCCATTGTCTTAGGCCTGTAGTAAGTCCATATGCGCTTTCCGGATAAATAGAAAATCTTCCACTACATCCATTATCATGGACCTAGAGGCGAGCCCACCAGTGTCTTCATAGATTCATTGGAAAATCACCTCAACCCCACCTAAGTTGATGCACCATTATGTTAACTTGACCTCAACATCTGAGAACATTGCAAATTATTGCTGGATATCTTTGTTTGGCGTG
Organism: Posidonia australis; assembly: GCA_024699735.1. Classification (NCBI taxonomy): domain Eukaryota; kingdom Viridiplantae; phylum Streptophyta; class Magnoliopsida; order Alismatales; family Posidoniaceae; genus Posidonia; species Posidonia australis. Next base: position 1,415 of record JAMKQA010063773.1, on the reverse strand, counting down.
CACTTGCTCGAATCTAGATAAAATACACTATAGTTATTAATCTTCTATGAAGAACCATACTAATGTGTAATTTCTACCCAACTGATGCCTAATCTCAATGATCAGATCCATCCGTTATCTCTAGAATGTTTGTAAACATAAGAATTGACAATTGTAGTGCTAAATTCTGATTCATATTGCTCATTCTCTTGCAAGATTATTATTGACCATTGAATCAACTACAATGTAATCCACAAACACATGCAAAAGTATCTACGGGTCTCCAGTCACCATTTCTGAATTTTGAGTTTTTAGAGTAAGGTGTACGACTACAACTAATTCCTTCCTTTTCTCTCTGTTTCAAATTAAAAAAATTTAAACTACCAAAATATTTGGGATGTGAAACAAAATAAGCAACAAATCTCTAGATCTCTTCTCAACTACTTTCCCTTGATATCTCTTCATTGCTCTCTTTGACATTTAAATTCAAAAAATCTGTTCTTCATGCTATGAGTAAAGTTGCATCTTGTAATCTCCAACTACCACCATTCCTGATTTCATCTCACTAGCATTGTAACCATCTCATATTTGGCATTTCCAATTTAAATTCTAACGGGTGGAACCTAGAGAAAATCAACAAACAAAGAAAACTAGATGATTGTTATTCAAATAATAAGGAATATGGGAATAATATTTTTATGAAGATAAATATAATATAAAAATGAAACTTAAATAGGCAAAAGCTTCCCTTTCTTCTTTGTTTAATGCTACTCCGTTGATAAACCAAAGCAATCTTTGGATACTTCATCTCCGTTCAACTATTGTGTATGATTTTCTTCTTTATGAACATAGTGTAGCCATTGAAATATCTTAATGCATTTCTTCCACCATAGGAACACTTCATCGATGTTATTATAATTGTGCATATTGGTCCAATCGAATTCTCGACTTTGGTACCATTTGTTGGGATCAGATTTACCGATCATTTGTGGAAACGTAAAAGAATAAACACATATATGGAAGATTGATACAAAGGTATATGTAGAAACTCATATGGAAAAAGCAATGAGACAAGAACGAAAGAGAGAATCCACTATAGAATAGGATTTATAAAGAGATTTTAACCTCAATCTCATCTATCTCACTTCAACTCTATCTTTTTCTCAACTTTTCCTTTCATTATTAATGTAACGCCCCGAACTCGGGCACGCTACTAAACAATAGTATCACAAGCCTAATTACACAATTACAGAATAAAAAGAGACTGTAACCAAGGCTCACCTCTAGGATCTCGATGCACGGCTAGAAACTCCGATTCCCGCACCGGAAACTGGCTGTACGCGGTCTGCACCTGAAACACACACAGCACGCGTGAGTGACATCTAAGTCACCCAGTACACGCCCCCAAAACACCCAACTACAAGCAAGCACAGTAA
>JAMKQA010063772.1:0-10012 GCA_024699735.1 Posidonia australis | reverse complement strand
CTTTCCGTTAAAAGACTAGGTGGCGACTCCTTTCTTTTTCCTTTCTTCTCTTTTCCTTGCGCATTTCGCCAGTCGAGGCATGGCTGTGATCCGCCTTCTCCCTTGTGGGTCGGCATGGTCACAATACCTATTTCTCTTACCTATTTTTTCAAGTACTTTGTTGCGAGGTCCTCGGCTAGGAGCTCCGGTGTCTCCATCGCGGGCGGCCTCCCGTGCTTGTTTTTCCTGTCTTTTCCGAGCTATTAGTAACTTTGTGACTATAGTTCGCCTTAGAGCTCGTGTGTTCATCTTTGCTACAGCTCCATTCATTTTTGCTCATGGTCAACCATGGCCCAACCAACCAGTGAGCCACCTGTTGTTGTCTTGGAGGAAATTCTGGATTCGATTCCTCCATCTTTCACTTTTAATGATTTCCCTTCCCTCCATACTTTCTGTTTTGGAGTTCAAGGAGATTCTGTACCCATTTTAAGGCATTCGCAGGCACTCTTCACTCAAGAACCTGTCGTCGAATCCATTGCGATGATCTCTACCCTGGTTCCAGAAGTGCCAGATGCACCTCCTTCCTTGGGCTTTCTTGTTCTAGGAATTCAGTCGGGTGCGGCTACTTCTGCCATAAGGTTCGTCCGTTCTCGCTCTTGCCTTTTGACCCATCCATTAATGGGTTCTCTGCCATGCAACCACAGCATCTGATGGCTCTTGCGAGGTGGCTGCGGTGCATGGCTCTCTATCCTGGTCTTACTTCTGCTCCTTTTCCCTTAACGCCTGAGTTTTCGATGCAGACTACCTTAGCGTTGCAGGCTCCCACTACATTATCGCCCTTACCATCACCTCATCTCTTCACTACTCCGACGATGAGGGCATCATCATTGCCTCCTGCACCCTCACTGCACTATGCACAGCATGTGACTCTATCACCTGGTGGCCAGTTGTTTGGGTTGGCTGGGGCGCAGTATGCCTCGAGTTCGTTGCCCTGAATCATACTGGTACAGCAACTATTGCTCCCTCAATCTGCACCTTGCATGACACAACATGCAATGCATTCATTCCCTTTGCATCAGATTCAGGCTCATCCACGCATGACATCTTTACACCCAGCACCTACGCACGGGTATGCTGGCTTATAAGCCTTGACACCAAGAGGCGCTTAGGTGGATCCGGAGGAGCGCACACACACGACCCATACGGCATACATGGAACCCACATCAGCTGCTCCTGCCTCGTCAGCAACAACATCAGACGCTCTCCTGGTAAGGATCGGTGATCTGGAAAGAGCACTTTGTCAAGTGCAGGGCAGGGAACACCAGTCCTATCACTTCCGGGACCTCTGCTATTTTCCAAAGGCGACACTTCCCTCGGATTTCCACATCCCAGAATTTGAAAGATATAATGGTAGTGGTTGCCCAATATCTCATTTGAAGGCGTATTGCGGAGACCTCGTGCAGCTTCAAGGCGATGAAAGGTTTCCGATCCGCTTATTCCAGAAAAGTCTGACAAGGTCGGCACTTAGATGGTTCACATCCCTCGACATGGCCTCTATCAAGACTTGAAACGACCTCTCTAAGGCATTCCTGGAGCAATACTCCTTCAACCTTGACTTGATCCCTAAGCGAGAAGATCTGGTCGCAATCCGGTGGGGCCCCCACGAATCATTTGGGGAGTATGTCGGTCGTTGGCGTACACTAGCCTCCCAGATCAAGAATAGACCCTTCGATGAGGAGTCTATCGAGATCATTATAAAAGGAGCACAACCAGCGACTGGGGCCCTACTCAGCATTCAGCCCATCACTACTTTAGCATCTCTGATCAGAGCTGGCATTGGTGTGGAGAGTTCGTTGAAAGGTGGGAACTTCCCTGCACTCTCTACATTCGCCAAGCAGGCCACTCTTGTTGGCAGAAACTTCAATAACAACACTATCAACACCGACAATGTCAAGAGGGCAGTCGTTGCATTCATTAAGCTTCTTAAGAAGCCTACTGGAATGGAGAGCCAGCCTGATCAGAATCAATTAGCATTTGCACCTAGTTCTCCACACACCAGATACTCACACTCCACCGTTGAACCAGTGCATCACGTCGTACCAGTTCGACAGGAACAACAACCCAAGCAGAGGCGCGGTCGTCGCTCAAAAAGTGACTTCACTCCACTCGGAAGGCCACTGAGTGCCCTCATCCCTCAGATCGTATCACTTCTGCGACTACCAAATCCTCATCTGCCACCGAATCCAGTCCCAAAGTGGTATGACGTAGGAGCGCAGTGTGATTATCATTGAGCCTCGAGGGCACTCGACTGATAATTGCCACACCCTTCGGGATGTTGTTCAGAGCTTGATCGACAAAGGAGATATTGTCATCAATGCGCAAGAGGTAGTACCCACACCTGCATCAACATCTACATACCCTAGTGTAGCCAACCTCTCCTCATCTGAGCCTGCAAGTTTTGAGGATGTATGAACTAGGGGGTTTTCCTTTCTTTTTTCTTTTCCTAGTTCTTTTCCGGGGAGTCCATCGGGCTTCTTTAGCCTAGTTTGTTCTCTTGTCTTTTCCGCAAAATTCACATGTGTCGCTCTTATTCTGGTCCTTCTTTTGCCTAGTTTGTCTTCTTTTCTTTTCTCAGTTTTGTTCGGCGGCACTCATATGCGCCACTCTTGTTCTTGTTCCTCTACGGGGGGGCCCAACCTAAAGTTTGCATGTTTGCCATGCATTGATCTAACCCAGCACATGCAAATACCATGGATCAAGTGGGAGACAGGAGACACAGTTGACACCAATTTCAACAGAGATACAATGTTAATGCCATCAGTAGATTCAGAATTCACAGTGACAGTCTTGGTTCTATTAAAACTTTTGATGGCCTCGGATACACCTACCTTGATTCCAATTTCCAGTGGCACTACAAGGAGTTATCATAAACCCCAATGGCATCGGCAAAACAACAACGACAAGGACTAGAGTTGTATCCTTTCTCTTTGTTCTCCGTTGATTTCTTTTTGCATCAACATATATCAAAACAAAACAAAAAATAGAAAAGCACAAAAGATAAAATGAAAAAGAAAAACAAAAAACAGAAGAAAAACATCAAGAACAATTAGAACGGTAGTTTGCTTGTCAATAACGTTCTGCCTGAAGATGAAAATCGGAAAAGCTCGCCAATGTCAGAATGGGTTATCCTTCCTCAGTTGTCACTACTCAGGCAACCAGGTTAGCAATGGAGCCACCGAAAATCAAAGCCAGACGAAATGTCCAAGCTCAACAAGGATCCTGCACCTCCATGAGGGAGATGAAATGTTAGGCGTGACTGAGAGTGTGAGCCAGAAAAGAAAACATACGTTTGCAAGGGCATAAAAGAATAAAGAAGACGAAAGGCGAAGACAAAAGTCAGCCCATTAGTGAGAGGCATGCGTTGTAGCTCTACCATTACCATACATTGGAGAGGAGTTGGAGTATGTGCCCAGTAAAATCATACCTTTGAGGGACTGACCCACATGCTTACAATAAATGCCTCCTGAATAGATCGGGCGCTCATTACCTCCGAGACAAGGTTAGAGTGAAACCGCACGTTAGTGAGGGAGTAAAAGAAAAGAAATAATGATGTCGAAAAGGAAAAAAAGCAGGTGCAGGACCTTAAAGACTTTGGCGTGGAGCCAAATCCATCACAATACCTTATCGTGATTTCGAGTGCCACCACTACCCAGCGAGAGCCACCTAATGACTTGCAAGTCTCTATAGTGGCAACTGAGTCGAAGGAGTCATCCTCCTTTAACAGGCACACAACTTTCCAACCTAACTGAGGGAAAACAAACAACTGAACTAAACAAGCAAACAGTCCAAATAGTGAACTCATTAAGCAGGCAAAACAATAAATGTAGATAATAAGCACTAAAATCACAAGGCATGTATTTCTTCATCAAACAAAATAGGTCATTCTTAAATAACTAGATTGCTCACAATCATAGGGTCCACCATAATAGTCATAATCGTCACAGTTTTGCATCGATGACTTCTTCTTGTTTGCATATGGAGTTGTTCAACAGGAGTTTTTGCCAACTACCTTTAGCTAGGGGCATTTTAGCTGCTCAGTGGTTAAAGAGTATAAGCAGCAAGAACACCAGCTACAATGTAATTGAGCCAGAGCCTTCGACCAGGGGCATGTCAGCTGCTCTTTGGTCGAAAGTCACATATCATGCGCCTGACAAAACATCAATTTGCTATGTAACTGATCTAGAGCCTTCGACCTGGGGCATGTAAACTGCTTTGTGGAAAGGAGGACCATTTTGAGAACGCTTGATGCGAACTATTTTCCAAACGACGGTCAAGTGCACATTCTCAAAGAGAAGCGACATTCATAGTGGCTCCAACAAAACGACAACCATAGCTAAACATTGCAGCGAGTCAAGCATCAGATCTAAGGCATCATTGGCATGTCAGAAACACTCTGAATTCACAATTGCATCGAACATAGACAACAGATCCTCAACTACTTCAACTAATATTCCCCACAGTGACGACGATCCAACGTACACTGGTACTTGAATAAGATCCCCATGGTGAACTCTTATTGGCTAAACAAGTTATCTGGACCCCCCCAGCATTCCTCTATTCCATCTTTCAGCAGCATCCTTAGCTTTCGATACCAGGGGCATGCCAATTGCCTTTTGGTGTCGCTCTTATGTTAGCTTCCCTCTTAGTACCTTTTCTCTAGACCGTCACCGACAACCTCTCGGTTGGCGTGTCCACTTTTTGGATCTCCAAACCATCACTGCCTGCCTCTCGGATGATGTGTTTGGTTATCCTACACCTGGACTGTCACTAATAGCCTCTCGGTTGGCGTGTCCACTTTTTGGACCTCTGAACCATCACTGCCTGCTTCTCGGATGATGTGTTTGGTTGTCCTCCCACTAGGCGATCACCGACAGCCACTCGGTCGGTGAGTTCGCTCTTCGGATTTCCGAACCACCACCGCCAGCTTCTCGGATGATGTGTTCTGTTGTCCTCCTCCTGGACCATCACCGACAGCCTCTCGATGGGTGAGTCCGCTTTCCTGGTCTCCGAATCATCAACGCCTAATTCCTGGTTGATGTGTTCGGTTATTCTTCCCCTGGACCGTCACCGACAGCCTCTCGGTGGGTGAGTCTGCTTTCCAGGTCTCCGAACCATCACTGCCTACTTCTCGATAGATGTGTTCGATTATCCATCCCCTAGACCGTCACCGACAACCTCTCAGTGGGTGAGTCCACACTTCGGATCTCCGAACCATCACCGCCTGCTTCACGGTTGATGTGTTCTTTTGTCATCCCCCAGGACCATCACCGACAGCTTCTCGATTGGCATGTCTACTTTCCTGGTCTCCAAACCATCACCGTCTGCTTCTCAAATGATGTGTTCGTTTGTCCTCCTCCTGCACCATCACCGATAACTTCTCGGTGGGTGAGTCTGCTTTCCTGGTCTCCAAACCGTCACCGCCTACTTCTCGGTTGATGTGTTTGGTTATCCTTCCCCTGGACCATCACCGACAGCCTCTTGGTGAGTGAGTCCTCTTTTCGGATCACCGAACCATCTCTGCCTGCTTCTCGGATGATGTGTTTGGTTATCCTTCCCCTGGACCATCACCAACAGTCTCTTGGTTGGCGAGTCCACCCTTCGGCAATGGGACCATCACCGCCATCTTCTCGGTTGATGTGTTCGTTTGTCATCCCCCTGGACCATCACCGACAGCCTCTCGGTTGACATGTCCACTTTCCTGGTCTCTGAACCATCACCGCCTGCTTCTCGGATGATGTGTTCAGTTGTCATCCTCCTGGACCGTCACCGATAGCTTCTCGGTGGGTGAGTCTGCTTTCCTAGTCATCGAACCATCATCGCCTGCATCTCGGTTGATGTGTTCGGTTATCCATCCCTCTCAACCGTCACCGATAGTGTCTCGGTGGGTGAGTCTGCTTTCCTGGTCTCCGAACCATCATCGTCTGCTTATCGGTTGATGTGTTCGGTTATCCTTCCCCTGAACCGTCACCGACAGCCTCTCAGCGGGTGAGTCCACTTGTAGGATCTTTGAACCATCACCGCCCGCTTCATGGTTGATGTGTTCGGTTATCCTTCCCCTAGACCGTCTCCGACTGCCTCTCGGTGGGTGAGTCCACTCTCCAGATCTTTGAACCATCACAGCCTGCTTCTCGATTGATGTGTTCGGCTATCCTTCCCCTAGACCATCACTGACAGCCTCTCGGTTGGCATGTCCACTCTTCGGATCTTCGAACCATCACAGCCTGCTTCTCAGTTGATGTGTTCAGTTATCCTTCCCCTGGACCGTCAACGATAGTCTCTCGGTTGGCGTGTTCGCTCTTCGGATTTACGAACATCACCGCATGCTTCTCGAATGATGTGTTCAGTTGTCCTCCTTTTGGACCATCACCGACAGCCTCTTAGTGGGTGAGTCTGCTTTCCTGGTCTCTGAACCGTCACTACCTGCTTCTCGGTTGATGTGTTCGGTTATCCTTCCCCTGGACCGTCACCGACAGCCTCTCGTTGGGTGAGTCCACTCTTCGGATGTACAAACCATCACCACCTGCTTCTCGGTTGATGTGTTCAGTTATCCTTCCCAGGACCGCCGTCGGCAGCCTCTCGGTGGATGAGTCTACTTTCCTAGAATCTGAACCATCACCGCCTGCTTCTTGGATGATGTGTTCTGTTGTGCTCCTCCTAGACCATCACCGACAACTTCTCGATGGGTGAGTCTGCTTTCATGGTCTCCAAACCATCACCGCCTACTTCTTGGTTGATGTGTTCGGTTATCCATCTCTCTGAACCATCACCGACAGCCTCTCGGTGGGTGAGTCTGCTTTCCTAGTCTCCGAACCATCACCACTTGCTTCTCAGTTGATGTGTTCGGTTATCCTTCCCCTGGACCGTCATCGACAGCCTCTCGATTGGCTTCTCCGCTCTTCGGATTTTCGAAACATCACCGCCTACTTCTCGAATGTTGTGCTCGATTGTCCTCTTCCTAGACCGACACCGACAGCCTCTCAATGGGTGAGTCTGCTTTCCTGGTCTCCAAACCGTCACCGCCTGCTTCTCGGTTGATGTGTTCGGTTATCCTCCCCTGGACCATCACCGACAACGTCTCGGTGGGTGAGTCAGCTTTCCTGGTCTCCGAACCATCATCGCCTGCTTCTTGATTGATGTGTTCGGTTACCCTTCCCCTGAACCATCACCGACAGCCTCTCGGTGGGCGAGTCCACTCTTCGAATCTCAGAACCATCACCACTGCTTCTTGGTTGATGTGTTCGGTAATATTTCCCTTGGACCCGACAGCCTCTCGGTTGGCGTGTCCACGCTTCGTCACTCGGACCATCACCGCCTACTTCTCGGATGATGTGTTTGGTTATCCTTCCCCTGGACTGTCACTGACAGCCTCTCGATTGGCGAGTCCGCCCTTTGGCACTAGGACCATCACCGCTAGCTTCTCGGTTGATGTGTTTGTTTGTCATCCCCTTGGATCGTCACTGACAGCCTCTCGGTTGGTGTGTCTGCTCTTCGGATTTCCGAACCATCACCTCCTACTTCTCGGATGATGTGTTCGGTTGTCCTCCTCCTGGACCGTCACCGACAGCGTCTCGGTGGGTGAGTCCACTCTTCGGATATCCAGACCATCACCGCCAGCTTCTCGGTTGATGGGTTCGGTTATCCTTCCATTGGACCATCACTGACAGCCTCTTGATTGATGTGTCCACTCTTCGGATCTCTGAACCATCACCACCTACTTCTCAGTTGATTTGCTCAGTAATCCTTCCCCTAGACCGTCACTGACAGCCTCTCGGTCGACGTGTCCACTCTTCCGATTTCCGAACCATCACCGCCTACTACTCAAATGATGTGTTATGCTGTCCTCCTCCTGGACCATCACCGATAGCCTCACGGTTGGCGTGTCCGCTCTTCTGATTTCCGAACCATCACCGCTTGCTTCTCGAATGATGTGTTCGATTGTCCTCCTCCTGGACTGTCACCGACAGCCTCTCAGTGGATGAGTCCACCTTCCTGGTCTCCAAACCGTCACCGCTTGCTTCTCGGTTGGTGTGTTCGGTTATCCCCCCAGGACCATCACCGACAGCCTCTCGGTTGGCATGTCTGCTCTTCCGATTTCCGAACCATCACCGCGTGCTTCTCGGATGATGTGTTCGGCTTTCCTCCTCTTGGACCGTCATCGACATCCTCTCGGTTGGCGTGTTCGCTCTTCGGATTTCCGAACCATCACTGCCTACATCTCGTATGATGTGCGCGGTTGTCCTCCTCCTGGACCGTCACCGACAGCCTCTCAATGGGTGAGTTCGCTTTCCTTGTCTCCAAACTGTCGTTGCCTGCTTCTCGGTTGATTTGTTCAATTATCCTTCCCCTGGACCATCACTGACAGCCTCTTGGTGGATGAGTCCACTCATCGGATCTCTAAAACATCACCGCCTGCTTCTCGGTTGATGTGTTCGGTTATCCTTCCCCTGGACCGTCATCGATAGCCTCTCAGTGGGTGAATCCGCTTTCCTGGTGTAACCATGCCGACCCGAGGGAGGGGGCCCCGGCGTGGGGTCGCGCTAGTGGGAAGGAGATCACAGCCATGCCAAGATGGCGAAGGTGCAAGGAAAGAAAAAGAAAAAGAAATGGAGTCACCACCTAGTCTTTTACGGGAAGGACGAGGAAAACCGCAAAAAGATGAATGCTAGGAGTGTAAATATGAATGCCAGATGATGGGTAAGGATTCCTATTACGCACGAGGAAGGTGTTAGGCACCCTCGTACCCCCAAGAAACTCAGTCTTTCTAGTCCAATTGCTTGCTAAAAGCTAGGTGAATGTTTGCTAAACCTTGATCATGCTCTAATCATGCTAATATGTATGCCATGACAAGACTAAATGGATGTGCAACACAGAGTGTGAAAACTGCGAAGAAATCCACATGAATTGACAAAATCGCAAAAAATCACATGAAATGACGAGGTTTTGTTAAAGAACGCTTCTGAAAAAAAATAATGATATCAAAAAGATGACAAGCCAAGTCAACCCGAGTCCTCGAAATCATGAAAAAGTCGTGAAAATCAAAAAGGGGAAAATAATCCATGGTAGGGACAAATGTTGGCCTTCAGGCCTATTAATGTACGCCCTTGGGCGATGAAACCCAAATCAAATCAAAAATCTGAAATGTAGGATTAAAGCCAATCAAATCGGATAACAGATAAGAAACTCTGAAGACAAAGTGAATCGGAATCATGGGAAAAGACATGAAAATCAAAAAGGGGAAAATAATCCGTAGTGGGGACAATGTCGACCCTCAGGCCAGTTAATGTACGCCCTCGAGCGATGAAATCCAAATCAAATCAAAAATCTGAAATGTAGGATTAAAGCCAATCAAGTCGGATAATGGATAAGAGACCCTAAGGACAAAGAGAAGAATGAAATCCATGAAGGAAAGGCATAGGATGCCGGCTCGCCAAATAGAGATACAAATGTGAGGAAAATGAATATGAAATGCATGGATAAGTGCCTAAATGTGTAAGAACTCTAAAGAATAACTTAGACATGGATTATGCAAGACTAATGCTAAAATTGAGACGTATGCTCATGAATTGGGGCAAAGGGGCAATTTGGTCATTTCCCTGGCCAGAAGTGATGAATGCTTGCATGGGAGTGATGCATGGCCTAAGTTATGTCAAAATTTGCGCCAAATGTCTAGAAGATGTTATTTGCAAGAAGCAAGGAAGAGAAAATCAATAAAAAGATGTAAATGCAATAAATGACGAACATAGGGACTAAAACGCAAAATTTGCGAATAGAGTGTTGTGACCGTGACGGACCCGGATGGAGGCGGGAAAGGGATCACAGCCATGCCACTCTGGATGGCGAAGGCGCAAGGATAGGATAAAAAGAAAAGGAGAAGGAGTCGCCACCTGGTCTTTTAAGGGAAAGACGAGGAAAACCACACACGGATGAATGCATGCATGGGATGCAAATAGGAAGGCTGGATGTCTGCTAACCA